>JANZLC010016744.1:0-11224 GCA_026413385.1 Erythroxylum gracilipes
GAGTGTTATAAAAGATAGAAATAATATGGTGTGCCACTTAATTGTTAGTGCACCACTTAATTGTTAGTGCACCACTTCTATTATCATGATAGTATTTTATTAGAAATTTTGTACTATAAATAGAAGGGTGAACTTGATGTAAATAATATCATTTTTCATAAGAAGAATGATATTCTCCTCTCCCAAATACTCTTAAGTTTTTGTTTCGGTTTTATAACAGAAGTTTCATTATGTTCACAAGAACAAATTAGCTAACAACACAATGGCATAAGTACTATTCTATTGGCTGGGTGAATAGCTAGCGTTCAATTGGGGCAGGTAACAATTTGTTGGTTAAAATGAATTAAGTACAATGTGTGTTATAATGTGGTGCATTTAGAAAGGACAAAAAAAATAATGAACCTTAGTTGTCAAGGTAGACTAGGGTGAAAGGAAAATACAAGCAACTAGGTAAGGAGAACCCTTAATTGGGCGAACATTGTTGTGAAGGTGGACTAGGGCGATAGGGCGACTGGGCTATGCGTGGCGTTGTGATTTAGGGTGATTAGGCGACTAGGCTGTGCTATGGTGGTGTGAGTCTATGCCACCGATGACGACAACAATTGTGATGGTGTGAGGGTGTTATTAGAGTGTTGAAATTGCTCCGAGAGGCGCAAATTTGAGGGGTGGTGCAAGTGAGGAAGGCAGATTTGACTAATCTTCTAATTCATTTGAAGTAAGCTAGGGGTGGATTTTATGTTCCGCAAAAATTAGGGTTTCTCTCTCAACCTTGCTTAGCCTCTGCTCCATCCTTCTTTGGAAGGCCTTTTCACGCCTTGAGAATGGAGATTGAGGGAGACCCACCTCCCTAAAATTTGTCCGCCAACAATTTCCCAGCCCTCCCTTCTTTGCAGAATGAGAAATCCCTTCTCGCTAATTAGATGCCCTGGGTTGAACCTGTAAATCTCTCCCATAGGTCCAATACAAGAGGGGATAGTTAAGAAATTTCTAGAATGTCATGAAGGATAGCATACTAACACCTCTTGTGACACTCCTCAAACTTGGGGCATCGGTATGGGCATCAGCGCTAGTTGGCATTTTATGGAACAAGAGGTTGGCTTTTTCGGTGTTGCAAGCTTGGGCCACAGCTCAGTGGGGGAAAAAAAAGGGTTGGAGATAGTGATGCTCAGGGACGACAATCCTTTTCTCTTCAAGTTCAACACTGAGGCTAGCATTAGTGATATTTTAGAGCAGGGGCCGTGGCATGTAAGTGTCTAACCCATGTTCATCCAACGATGGAGGCCAAATATAGAGTTTCATTCAAATAACATTCAAACAATTCCATTATAGGGTTCAATTTCATAGTGTTCCGCTTGAGTTCTAAATTGTAGATGGGTTGAGCTACCTTGTAAGTGTTGTAGGAAAACCCATAAGCATAGATGCCCAGACGACCAGAATGGAGAGAGTTGTTTCGCTAAGCTCTGCATTGAAGTGAGCAGAGTCTTTTCTCTCTCGGGCCATTTACCAATTATTAAATTAGATGAGAGTAGAAAGGTGATAAAACATAATGTGACTATCTCTTACCCGTGCAAGCCACATGAAGTGAAAAAAAATACTAGAAACTGATAGGAAATATGTTTATAACTGGAAGTCATGAGGAGTTAATGGGGTTAGTAGAATCTGTGGAAACTTTTGGGCAAGTAGAGGAGGAATTGGAGAATTTGGCCAACATCTACTCTGTTGGTAAAGAATCGAATAGGGTAGTAAGGAATTGCAACGAAAGGATATATTGGAGCAGTCTAGTGATCAACCTCCTTATGTTGTTGAGGATCTGGCTGATCTGGAACTAGAGCAAACTTTTTCTGTTTATCAGGAATTGCAAAAAATTGAGTTAGAGAATCATACTGTTGAATATGCAAGGGTTGATGGTACTGGTGTAGTTTCTGATATAGTCCATACTGAGGCTGTTAAAGATAGTTGTAGTGTAGAGGATGAAAATACTTGTAATGTCACTGTAGATGTGCTTAATGGTGTTGTGGATGCTATTAATGGTAGTGTAGTTAGCCTACTGGTTCGTGGTGAAAAAATGACCTAGGTTGTAGACAATGATAAGCAATTAGTTAGTTTGAGGATTGAAAATGTTATTGAAAATACTTCCTAGCCCTAGGAAAATTGTCAAATGGATTGTGCTCAAATGAAGACTCCTTTAGAACATGTTAAGATAACTGAAATTGTTGTTGCTATAGTATCTCCGGCTTAGCTTGCAGATGTAGAACAGACAACTATTGACAAATCCAGTGCAGACAATGTGGAGAGTCTAGACAATGGAGTGAATGACTTCACCTTATAGTATTTAGAGCATTGTCAGATGGATTGGGCCAATATGTTGTCTCTAGTAGTAACTATTAGGCAAACTGAGAATGTTGTTGACAATACCTTTAAGGCTAGGCTGGAGCATGTACAACAACCGACAATGGTAAATTCTAGTGATGTCTATGTGGCTAATTAGGGGACAGGAGATATCATCTCTTAGAATGCAGAACAAGCAAAGTATTGCGATTCTCCATTAGCTATAGCCCAAGTCCTTAACATCTTAGGAGATTTTTGTGTGTAGTCCAAAACTGTAAAAAGGAAATCAACAAGGAAGAGAAAGTAAAATCCCAGACTTTTCCAAAATAAGGTAGTCTTAGTATGGAACATTAGGGAGTTAAACGACCCTTATAAATGAAAAATGATGAATTAGCTTTTCCATGGAAATGAAACATAAGTGGTGCCTATAGTTATTTCTTTTTGTTGTCCATCTTACAGACAATTACATTGCCTTACCTAAGAAGTTTTTTGGCCATATTGTAATATGATAATAGGCTTAATGCCTTGAATTCATTGTAATATTGATATAGTTTTAACTATAATTAAAATTCTTTTTATTTTTTAAAAAATGTGATGTATTTAATTTAATTATTTTTGTAAATTTTTGAGATTTTATATAATAGATTTCTTTATGGTATTCTAGAGAAATTATTTATGTTATATAAATAAAAATGTAGATGTTGATGGTGTACAAAATAGACAGAGTGTAATTGGATTTAAGGAACTTTCTAAAACCATGTTTATTAAGTTGATTATATTAAATTTTATAAGTTCAATATATTATAAATAATAGTAGTATTTAAATAAGGAACACAAATAAGGTGGCTGGACTAGAGAAGAAACCCTACTCGCTACTATCGATGATTGTGCTCGTGAATTATTACTTCCAGATGTTATGACACCTGATCTAAAAAAATGGCTTTATTTGGTTTTAAAGAAATGAAAGGAAGATGAGCCACATCTGTATTGCTTTTTGTTATAGTAAATACCAAATTACGTGATATGGGCATATTGTATCTATTTTGTATTTTCTACACTTATATGATATTGTTTTCATATTGCAGACACTTGATTGCTTAGAAGAGAGGAAAATTAGCTAATATAAGAAAACTATTAAAATTTGATCAAGAATATAAATGCAAAAGAACTTTTTCCTAATTGTTAACTATATTAATGTTGAAACCAACCCTGATTGAATCACAGATATAGCAGAAAAATATTTTTTTTTACAGTTTTCTATTAGGACCTGATAATTGAATAACTTAAATAATAAAACACGAATCATAAAATAAGAAATCATACATGATTCAATTTTCTTGTTGAAATCCATTGAAAGCTTTTCGATGTATCAACCACTAGTTGTTCACTTGTTTAACTTCTAACGGTATCCACATAGCAGCTTCTCAACTCTTGAGAGGAATTAAGCAGGAGTGCTAGCTCCCTGATGTTTAGTCCTATTTATAGAATTCTATTAAAATTAAATACTTTAATTAATTATAATTAATTTTATAGTAAAATCAAATACCTTATATTCGATCCTTAAAGTTTCTTAAACTTTATAATTAAGTCAAACTTAACTAAAATAGATTTTTCCTTCACAAATTGCTCTTTAATGTGTGACCCATTAGGTTGCTAATATAATGGCAGTGATTATAAATTATAATTATAATTCATAATTAGAATCATATAAATTAAAACTCCTTTTAATTTATCTTTAAATTTTCAATTAACAATTTATAATCATGGATAAAGATTGACGTCTAGCAATATGTCATGAACACTCAATTATTAGGAATGTTAAATTATCCATGCATCGTTATGAGGTATAATTTAATCCTTTCGTCATCTAATATTCCAATTGGACAGAGTATAAATATAGTGTCTACTATTTTGTATCCAATCATGTTCGTTCTTGCTAATTAGTAACTGATTTACAAATGATATTTGAAAATATCTTTTCAAATGTCAATTTACTCTAGTCAGAGAATTCTTTAAACATGACTAATCAAGAACAATAGAACATTTTCTCTAATTACTTTAGAGTGACGAATCCTTTATTAACTTACTCAATTATCTCCATATAGTTCATATTGTATCCAAGTACTACCGACTGAATTATCCTAGGATATTTTATAGGTAGCATCAAACACCGTAATTCTCACCTGAGATACCTTGGTAATCTTAAGTCTAAGGATCAATTATATAATCATCATTATGAGGAAATCTACAAACACATAAGTAATACTCCATTTGGGATCCTTATAGTTGAGTCAGTTCAGTGAACTTATTCTCTAATAAGCACCAACACATTAGTTTAAGTATCTCCATACTTTAGTTTATGAGATCAATTACTTTCTTAATAAGAAAGAAACATGATGTGTGCTAGTTTTAGCATTTCATCAATATCCTGTCTTAATGAACCTACAACTAGGAACTTTTAAAAATAATATATAAATGTTATTTTTATATAGTACAAGATTTCCAAGAATGTGGGAAATTTAGCTACTGGAGTTCTTCGATTTTGTTAACCATTTTGTTGCTCAAATATGTAATTGACATTTACTCACAGGGTTAAAATGTTTAGTAAATGACTAGTGTATTTGTATAAAATGTTTGTCACTCTCAATGGAACCCGAAACCAACTTCTGGTTTTTTTCAGAACAAGACTTCAATTTTGTGCTATGTAACTATTTTAGCTATTTAACTTCTAAAGATTAGCTTCTGAAAAACAAAAATGAATGCATAACAAGGATTGGAAATTGAACTGGAATTCTGTATTTATGTTTTCTATTCTTTTTTCTCTTAGAGACTTGAAATGGAATGAAGATGAGCTTTATATTAGCTCTCACATTCGGATAACATTTGAAAAAACTGAAAGACAAATACATAACCTGAAGAATAAAGAGAAAGCTATGACGAGCATTTCCTCATTTGTCAAAACACAAAAGTGAGCATTTTGTCCCTAGCATAACAAAACCTGACATCTTCAACAGCTAATAACTTCAGAAAACAACTTCCTAACAACTACAAATCCTGTTGACAGCAAAGAGAAATTAAAGTGTGTAGTGTACTAGCCACCCACGCTTTGATTTAACTCTAATGACTCTTGATTGAACTGATTAATCTTTCTTGAGCTTCTTTGCATCAATTAAACTCTGTTTCAGAATTTTTCTTTGCTTATTGTTCTTCCTGCTCAACATTTTCCTTTTCTTGTCAAGGACATCCTGAAATCTTCACAGCTACTTCCTTCACTTTTCCATCTTCCTTTCTGCCTTCAGCTTCATTCGTCTGACCCTGAGCTTCATTCTTGTGATCTATACATCCTTGAATTATGCCTAAAATCATCATTTTCAATCTCCATTTACACTTGGAATCCTTCAGCCTTCCCTTCAGCCTTCTCTTCTTCCTTACCTTCACTGACATAGCTAATTCCTCCACCATCTTCAACATTTCAGGTTGCACAAAACAATTCAACTCAACAAGTAATGGGCGTGAATAAGGTGGACCATAAACAATTATTTTTTGTGTCACATGAAGACATGGAAGCAGTAACATTGAACCTTCCACTGGTGAATAACGTGAGCTGGTGGCTTAAAAAAGAAAAAAAACGAAACAGAACAAGAGAGTTAAGGGAGAGATGAATATACGTTAGCTGTTGAAGAGGAGCTGAAGGAGACAATCCCTCACTGACGCACAACCCTCATTAAACACTCTCCACTCACACAATGAAGATAGCTGGTGGCCTTAAAAAACAAAGGTACACTATTCTTCCAATCACAAAGAAAACTGTGATAAAGGTTGTGCTTGACTTTTAACTGAAGCTTTACATTGATCGCAATGATGATAAGGGGAAGAAGAAACTTTACCCAGAGGGGGTAACAAGTGATCTTTCAGAAGATCAGATTGAAGCTGAAGTGCATCGCATAGATGAAGCATGCTATGCAGCACAGACCATGACGGGAACTTTCATTTCCCATCATATTTCACAAGATCCAGGAAGTAGTGGTAGTCAACCAACCGTCAATAAACCTTGTCTAGTGGGTGGAAAACTTACAAAAGGAAAGTGCAGATCTGTAAGGATTGGAGATATTAGTTACGTAACCGAGACCCTTGTGCATCTGATTCTGCGCATTAGACCACTATGTACTATATCTTCAATTGGAGCAATTCTACCATTGCTTGGAAGACAAGTCCTGCGACTACCTATCCCTGATGATCTAAATCTTCCAGAGCCAAACCTATCTTTTCAACCTCCTGCCATTGTTATAAGAGAAGCACCTGTTCTATCTTCAGATGTGTATAGCACCACAATTGCCTTTAAGGAAGAACAACAGAAGGATGATGATCGACCTACTTCATCAAGTGACTTACAAGAGGAAATAGTTCAAATACGAAAAGACTTCAAGTCACTCAGCAGAGAAGTAAAGGAGATGAAGGAAATGATGACAGAAATGTTGAAGCATCTTCGGTCGTAATCATTTTTTATCAATAACAAATAAGGGGAGAAGTGAGAAAGGAACAAGAAGAAGAAATTCAAAAGAAAAAGATAGGGGGAGTGAAGAAGAAAATGAAGAGAAGAAAAGAAGATCTATTCTTAGTCCTGTTTTTTTAGTGTATATAATCTGAACATGTTTTTTCTTTCTTACTAATATGATTATTTGTTATCATCAAAAAGGGGGAGATTGTTAAGTCAAAATTACTTTACGTAAATAATTTTGATGGAGAACAAATAATAATGGAAAAAGCAGACGGTAGCGCTAAGACAAAAAAGCAGACGGAAGTGCTAATATAAAAAGCAGATGGAAGTGCTAAGACAAAAAGCAGACGAAAGCGCTAAGACAAAAAAGCAGACTGAAGCGTTAACACAAAAAAAGCAGACGGAAGTGCTAACACAAAAAGCAGATGGAAGCGCTAACACAAAAAACAGATGGAAGCACTAAGACAAAATAGCAGACAGAAGCGTGAAGCTGAAAGAAAGACGATATGAACGTCAGACGATACAAAAGACAGACGAAAGAAAATTAAACGCAAGGCACAAAAGTAAAAATGAGACGAAGCGCAAACTAAAATATCAAATGAAAAAAAGTGAGATGGAAGATCCGATACCACGTTGGATTACAACTCAACTTGAGTTGGTTACAGAACTCAACTGAATAACTGATTCTTGAAAGATCAAGAAACAAGAAGAAAGGAGTTATCAAGAAGTAGTTGAAGAAAGAGGCTACAAATATGAGTCAAAGTCGAAGATTGAAAAAGATTAGAAATTCTAAAAAGTTTAAGTGATTTGAGAAATATTATTGTTCAAAATACCTTTTAGTTAAAAGAAGAGTAGATAGCCTAAAGAGGCTAAGAGTGAAAGAATACTTGTTGTAAGAGACCTAAAGAGGCTCTGAATCAAAGAATACTTGTAACTTTTTGAGAGATAGTGAAATCTCAGAAAGATATCTAAGGACTGGACGTAGCCCACGGTTTGCGGTGGACCAAGATAAAACTGCTTTGTCAACATCTCTCAACTCTCAACCCTAAACTCTCTTAACTTTGAATTTTCGAGCTTACTGTTTTCATATGAGAATTTCGAAAATATCTTATAACATTGATTTGCAGTAGTTTAGTAAAAAGAACAAGTTTCTTTTAACGAAATCATTTATAAGGGGATCGACAAAAAAGAATACACAATTCAAACCCACCCCCACCCTTCTTATGCATTTGTATATCGTTTATTAAGTGTTGTATTAACGTGTGATTCACTTCATTCATACCTTGTCTACTCTCTTCTAGGTTTACAGAAAAACATATATAGGTTGTTTTTGCTATTCACTTGTGAATCTGTGGAGTATGTATGGATATGAGTTTAAACGAGTTTGAGCGTAAGGAATGAGCAGAAAGTGTATCGAGATTGTGAAATTTTGAGTTAAATGGAGATAAATGAATAATTATAATTACATAAAATAATTGTTGGATGCTCACGGTGGTCATGCTCTGCTTTTCTTGTTGATATACGTGAATGTTTTTGGAAAGGTTTGAATGAACTAGAATGAGTTTGATGGTAAGGAATGAGGATTTGGTGAGGTTTTAATATAAAAAGGTGTTAAATGAAGTGAAAGTGAAGAGGGAAGTCAAAGAAATGCATAAGATGAAGATGGAAGAAAGATGCAGAAATATGGAATATGCTTACGTGAACAGTACAATTTTTATATGTATGTATAAAATTTTGGATTTTGGATTTGTTTGTGTTGCGTTTAATTGAGATGGAAGTAGAAAAAAAATGGTTTATGCAGTAGATGTATTAGTTGTGAAGTGTAAGAAGTAGAATCTGGAAGCAAAAAAATAAAAAAGAAAGAAAGAAAGAAAGAAAAGGAGAAGTGTAGGTCGGTGAAGAAGATGAAAGTTTGTGTTTTAGAGAGAGAAAAGGTGGTGCTTGCATGTATGAGTTTATGAATTAAGAGTATTTTACTGAACAGCTTTAAGTCTTTTGGCTATAACTTTTCTATCCGAACTCCAAATGACTTGAAACTTGAACCAATATATAGATTCATAAGACATTTTTCTTTCTTTCCTTAAAATTTTAGAGCTATCTGAATTAATTTGAAAATGATTGATAGAATGAAAGTGTGGAAGTTTGTTGGAATGTTATGAACTAGAAAATTTTCATGAACATGATTTGGTATTCTGATTATAACTTGATCTGTAGCTTTCCAAATAAGTTGATTCTTAGTTTACATTAAACTAGAGACATAAGTCTACAACTTTCTTAAGAAATAGAATTTTAATTCTGTCTCTAAGACTTTCAAATTTTGCATGAAATTGAGTCTTAGCTTAGGCTGTAGCATTACCAGAGACAGAAATTATGTCCTGTGGTTATTGAATAAACTATATTGATGTGGGCCGAATTAGACTCAGGTGTCTTCACCTAGTTTTAGCTTATTCTCTTAGCTTTAAATTGGTATAAAGTTTGTAATTTTTAGATATTGGAATTGAGAGATATAAAGTGTACAACTTGAATGCATGACCATGCATTAGCCAAAAGTTCAAATTTACACAGTCTGTGGTATTTTGAGCATAACTCATAAAATAATGAATCAAATTGTACGATCTTAGTATCATTAGAAACTTAAGACATTAGAAAATGACTATAGAAGAAAAATGGCTTGGGAAACCATATTTCTTCCTTAGTCATCTTACGGACAACACCTCTGAATTATTGAACCGCCCAGGTACGCTCAACTATGATTGATGCTTCAAAGTTTAGGGACTCTTATTCAAGACTTGTGACCGTTCAAAGTTGTTGATTATACTCATTAGTTTCATAACCTCAATAAGGAAAATTATTTATATAGTTATCTAAATAGTTTAGGAAAGAATGGTATGTATAAAAACGACGAAAATAAAGATTAAGTAAAATAAAAAATTGATAGTTTAAATGTCCTATTTAGCCTAAAAATATCAGCAAAGAATTGTTTTAGTAAAATTTGGAAGATCGAAAGTCTAACTATAATTGCCACCAAGATAATAATCTTCAATCGTCTCAGGTAAAATTACCAATAAACCAACATGATATAATTGTAGAGTTTCTTTAATAGTTATCAGTGTTAGTTTCATTCACCAATTGTTCATTGCCAATTTGTTGATCAAGCTAACAAATTGATGGAGTCCTCTAAATTAGTAGCAGAGTATGTTTAACATAACAACATGTCCAAATTTTTGTTTTGAGAGATTTAAGTGTTATATGTTAAGAAAATAAATAACTTAATAGTAATCCCACTAATTCCATAAATCCAAGCAATGCAATCAAAGCATTCATAGGTGAGCAGATTTATATCATGATATTATCAACTGCACTAATCTTTCAAACGGTCTATAGCAAATACTAACAGCAATCAGAGTGAATGTTTCTGTAGAATTTACCAAGTATAATATAAACGCAAAACTGGCTCTGATATCAATTGAAGGATCGTGTATGCAGTGGAAATAAAATTTCAATCATATATTTATCAATTGCATTTAAGAATCATACGAATAAAAAGAACAGGTAGAATTAATACCTGGAATTTGTTAGGATTAACCGATAGTAAATTTCGAAAATACGAAATCTATATGTGTTTCACACCAAAAAATATATCCTTCTTTTAACATTTGATATTACTATGATTGAATTTGGAGAATCCTTCTTCAAAATGGAGAAAACAATTTTTCTCTATTTTCCCTCTTTTGTTTGTTTTATATAACTTTTAACAACGTATATCTATATATTTTTACTCTCCTGTACGTTGTATGTTTTCATGCACTCTATATGCATCAAACAAAAGACTTCTCCTTTTGTATATATCTTACCGCATAAATACCAAAAAACTCAACCTCAGTTTTCATGCACGTTATCTGTTCAAAATCATGAAAACAATGCATCTCTTCGTTGTAAAGGTGAGAACATTTTATTCATACAACCAACGTAAACAACGTTTACATACAACGTTGTTTTTTTAATTAAATAATTATTATTATTTATAAAATTTTATTTATTTATTTTATACAAGAGAATTTACAATATTAATTATTGATCAATTTAATTTCTGAAAGTGCACATAATCATTTTTAGTATCCACACACTGAATATTCCAAAGTCGTCTCCCTCAGGAGCAATTCATTCAATATCAAATTAATTCTAATTATTTGCATGTTATCAACAGAAAATTCTAAAATGAGATTGAAGTTGGGTGAACATTGATTTGTAAGTTATAAATAGAAAAACAGTAAAAGGATAAATCAAGGATTTAGAAATAAGGGTAGGGGTTCACCAATTCAAAAGATTGACTCATACAATATGAAATTGATTGAATGTTAGGCTATGAAAATAGTTGCACAACTTTACCCATAACTT
>JANZLC010016781.1:0-11223 GCA_026413385.1 Erythroxylum gracilipes
AACATTCTTCAATGAGTCAAGATTATGCCTGCCAAATCTTAGAATTTTCTAATAAACCAATTCCGAGATAAAAATCTTCAAAGATCCAAAGGTCAAATCTGCCAAAAACAGAAAAACAGTGTTAATTTCAACCTATTAAGGACTTTTTGTATTTTATGGGTCTAAAGCTCTAATAATTATAAAACATGATAAAAAGGCCATAGATATCCATAAAACACATGCAGGATACTAAATATAAGGTTCTAAAAACATATAAAATATGATTGCATCACAATAGTACAACCACCTCGTACTAACCTCAAAAGAGGATTTTCTCAATCAATCTTTTAACGAAAGAATAATAAACAAATAACTTAAGTGATCAATCAACTAAGAACAAAACAATAATTCACTTGAGATAAAAGGAAGAATAACTTTCCAAAAGGTTTAGATCTACTGAAATAAATCTGGAAGTCGTCGCAACAACAATGGGTTAATTCATATAAACACCAACACGAAATCACAGCTGCACCGATAACATATTCATCAACTAAGATATACGCAGTTCATAAGGAAATCAATTAATAATCGTTGTTGCTCTTGAATTTTATGCACTTAGCCATACCTTTTAAAAAATTCCAACAACCACTACCTCGGCCACAAAATTAGCAATGCACGCACACCACCATATCTATGTCATTTAAGAATTTAACTAACTAACCCACGATGTTTCTCCAAAATAAAAAACACTCACACCATAGTTGCATTTTTTCAATCTTCAATTAACTCCCACTGCATTGTTTTATCCAACACACACACGAGATTGATGAAGAGCCACTCTCCAACCAACAAAAAAAATCACTCACAGTGTATCCCAACCC
This sequence comes from Erythroxylum gracilipes, assembly GCA_026413385.1. NCBI lineage: Eukaryota > Viridiplantae > Streptophyta > Magnoliopsida > Malpighiales > Erythroxylaceae > Erythroxylum > Erythroxylum gracilipes. Next base: position 861 of record JANZLC010016781.1, read on the forward strand.
CAGAAGACATGCACGTGCAAATGTGTTTCTCAATAACAATTAACGCACACATACCATTGTTATGCCACCCTTACATAATACTCACACACACACACCATTCACTTTAACGCCCACTGCACATTTAATTGCAAGACACCCACGCAGGATACACCAAAAGCCCTTGACCCACACGCAACACAAATTCTCTCATTCTGCTCTCTACCAAAATCCCGCAGTCCACAATTCAATTACTAACATGATAATAGACTTCAATATTGTGTAGAGTTATATCACAACTACAAGATTATCTATATAATTTTTGAATCAAAGTCATTATTTAATTGATATCTTATATGTCCAATTCATAAATAATGCCAAAATTAATTATTTAAATATATAATTTATATTCTAACAGCCTCCCCCTTTCTGACATTATTTATCATAAATATGAAACTCTTTCTAAAGGAGATAATTAAACATATAACTATCAAATGCACAAATTTATTCTCCTCCTTAGAACAAAAAGATGTCAAAAAGTACGACGAATAATTACACACATATCTTGAAATCTCTCCTTAAATAGAACCTTCATCATAAACAATTTGATATCTCCACCTTAGAACAAAATATAAATAAAATAGTAAAATTGTTGTACAAAGTGAATGCGTTGTCTAGAAAATTATCACGCCGAGACTACTTCTGACAGCCTTTATGACGATAGTTTCACACTGACATCAAAATTTAAGTCACGTACCTGAAACACAAAAAAACGGTACTACATCACGTACGTTTCTGAAACACTTTATTTTTTTTTATATTTTTTTTGGGAGAAAGTAACACGTTTCTGAAACACACAAAAAGGTGCTACATTGTTTTCTCTTGTAACTTTCTTTTGTTGAATTAGAATTAAATTCAAGCGGTACGCATCTACATAAACGTGTTCGAATGATAGAACAGCCAACGTCCTGTTTACATATTGGAGTTGACTTGACTTGAATTATAAATAATAATTGATAAAAAGTTTGTATTATTTTTTCAAATTTTAAAAATTTGTTTTAAAAAATAAAAATAAGAATACTGATCATAATAATTATTCTCTTGAAAATGTATGAGGCATAATTAAAATCAAAAGTTAATAAGTATTTTTATCAAATCTTAAGGGAAAACTACAGGGGAAGATTAAGGATTAAGCTATTTCATCAGCAAAAACCAAAGCTTGTTCAGAAGGCCAAGTTGCTGTAAAACATGCCAAATATTCAATTTACGGTCTTCAAGTAGAGTTGTCTTCATACAAGTTACAACCATAGCTATTGCTGAAATAAGATGAAGCTGTCATTTTTGTGCATGGAGTTGTGGAGTGCTTGTTAATGAGGTACATTGAGAGAGGAATGAAGGAAACTTGATGCCCTTAAGAAGCCACGAAATGACTGAGGTTGCTTACTAAAAATGAAACCAGTTAAAAGGTTGTTCTCCATAGCTAAAATACTTGCAATGCTGCTCATAAGCATTGTCAAATGAATTTGGGATTGATTGGAAGAATGTATTACTGCCATTTCACTCTTATCTCTTTTGGGTGGTAAGATTTAGAAACTTTTCTAGTGTATTTAGAGCAATAATGTATATTCTTGTTATGAAACTTTGTAATTTTTTCCCTAATTTATGATTGCTGCAATTTTAATTGTGGTTGGGTCGGTTATGCTAGGCCCAGGCCCAGGCCTAGGTCCACACATCCACGGCCCATTCATAGGAGTTAGTCTCCCATGTAAACGTAAAGACTTACGTAAAGACCTAAACCTAATAGCTATTCATATATAAGGTACTATTTTGCCATGATACAGGTACGACATTACAACCCTAGCTTTCTTTACTATTAGAAACTAAAACTCTCTCAAAAATACTAACTTGAGCGTCGGAGGGGCCTTCCGGGAATCAAACCCTGGCGTGCCTTTATTTGTTTTGCAGATATTCAGCAACCAAGGTCACACAGAATTATAAATCCAAGCAACAACGTTCAGCCCTTGCAGATTCAAACTGAACCAGTTGGCGCCCACCGTGGGACCCGACATCAGGACACTACGTCCAGAAACACACAGGTTAGCCAGACGGCAGCAGCCAATCCTGATATAGCTGTCGTCATGGCACTTGCGATGCAATGGATGGGTTCGTAGTTACCCGTCACTCTTCCGCCACCGTATCATGATTCCCGCACTCAATCTTCGCAGTCGAATGATCAACCACAGCTTCACAACCACGATCAAGAAGAACAGAGCATAACTTTAGAAGATAACGCCGAGGCCAATTTGCACCTTAATTCCCAGCGCCCCTTGGACGCAAATCCTCCTCCGCCACAACGAACCTCCCTCACCCAGAGACAGATAGAAGAAGCAGCTGATCTATTGATTCGCCAGATCTTACAGTCTCAGCCGGAACAACAGCAGACTACAGTACGGAAGGTCGGTTTAGTGGCCGATCGCCAAGGTAGATTTCTGAAGTATAGAGAGAATACCGATCGAGGTAATTTCGATCGAGAGAATGATGATAGAATTGATCGGATTGACAACTGGAGAATGTCTTGGAGAAAGGACTACAAGAATAATGGGGGGGAGGCATAACAGGAATGTGGACGATCGACGCGACGTGAAAGGACAGTCCAAGGCAAGATACGACAGAAACGTCGGTCAACAAAACGACCGACCGGTCAAGGTCATTAACATGATTTTTAGTGGTCGTGTAGCTGGAGGGTCCTCCCTCAAAGGGAGAAGAAGGTATGCTAGGCAGGTCGGTGAAGACTTGTCAAATAAGAAAAAGAAGTAGGACGATGGGGTGATCTTATTTGACGAATCTGACCTGGATGGTGTTAGCTGCCCTCATGATGACGCATTAGTGGTCACACTGAGCATGGACAGTAGCGAGGTGAAGCAAGTAATGATTGACACAGGTATCTCGGTTGACCTGCTATATTATGATGCTTTTAAATAGATGGAGATTCCGGAAGAGCGGCTACTGCCAATAGAGGGACCTATTAAAGGAGTAACAGGAGCATCAATGTATCTATTTGTTTGGGTCTTCTTGAAAGTAAAATTCCAAATAGAAAGGGACGTTGAGTTCCTGGTGGTGAAGTTTGTAGAGGCATACAATGCGATAATCAGATGAGCCACCCAAAACGCCCTCAGAGCAATTGTATCCACCTATTACCAAGCGATGAAGTTCCCAACATCCCATGGAATCGATGTCGTCAAGGGTCAGCAGAGAATCGTTAGGGAATGCTACTTAGCAGAAACGAGGACATTAGACGGAGCGGTAGTATTGACAAGCTCTCTCGATCTGAAAGCCGATGAAGAGACTAGACAATTTTCTGCCAATAGATAAGCTTTATTTTGCTCCACTTGTTTCTTTGTTTTGCACTTTATTATTGTTTATATTCTTGTAAACGCAATTCGTGGGTACCTTTTTCCTGGCCTTGTCAATCAATTTTTTTAACGGCCCACACCCTCATTATCATCAATAAAGAACTTCAAATTTTTTGGCAGTACAAGTCTCATCAAAGTTGGCTAAAGGGAGAACACCCGACCGACTGTTTGTCGTCAATATCGCTCGACCCAGTCGCCAAGACAAGATCCTTGAGACCTTTGGCCTCGACATCGATCGGCCTCTACATCACTCGGCCCGGTCGCCAAGACAAGATCTTTGGGACCCTCGGCCTCGACATCGGTCGGCCTCTACATCGTTTGGCCAGGTCGTCGAGACAAGATCCTTGGGACCTTCGGCCTCGACATCGGTCGGACTCTACATCACTCAGCTCGGTCGCCAAGACAAGATCCTTAGGACCCTCGACCTCGACATCGGTTGACCTCTACATCGTTCGGCCAGGTCACTGAGACAAGATCTTTGGGACCCTCAGCCTCGACATTGATTGACGTCTACATCGCTCGGCCCGGTCGCCAAGACAAGATCCTTAGGACCCTCGACCTCGACAATGGTCGGCCTCTACGTCGTTCGGCCAGGTCGTTAAGACAAGATCCTTGGGACCTTCGACTTCGACATCGGTCGGCCTTTACATCACTCGGCCCAGTCGCCAAGACAAGATCCTTGGGACCCTCAGCCTCTACATCGGTCGGCCTCTACATCGTTCGGCCAGGTCGCCGAGACAAGAACCTTGGGACCTTCGACCTCGACATCGATCGGCCTCTACATTACTCGGCTCGGTCGCCAAGATAAGATCCTTGGGACCCTCAGCCTCGACATCGGTCAGCCTCTACATCGTTCGGCCAGGTCACCAAGATAAGATCTTTGGGACCCTCGGTCTCGACATCGATTGACGTCTACATCGCTCGGCCAGGTCGCCAAGACAAAATCTTTGGGACCCTCGGCTTCGATAATAGTCAACCTCTACATCGCTCGGCCAGGTCGCCAAGACAAGATCTTTGGAACTCTTGGCCTCGACATCGATTGACTTCTATATCGTTCGGCTAGGTCGCTAAGACAAGATACTTGGGACTCTCAGCCTCGACATCGGTTGATTTTTACATCGTAGACAAGATCTTTAGGACACGACCCCGACATCAGTCGATCTCTACACCGTTCGGTCAAAGTGGCCTAGACTAGATATTGGAACTAGCACGTATCAAACGCATTTGCTCACTACATTTCGATCTCTCATACGAGGCTAGTGAAAATTAAAAATTTCATCCAACGGAATTAACAGGATAATGGACGACAGAACTTTATTATGTTCTTACCCTGGTCACAAGCCCGACTAGATGGGCTTCAAAAGAAGAAAAAACAAAAAATCATCCCTCGGTAGCAGGGGAAGAGCCAATAACCTATCCTGGAGAAGTAGCTTTGGAGGTCAGCAACGCGGCTTTAGGGGCCGGCATAACAACTGAGATAGGATTAGGAGGAAAAACAGCAACAGCTGGATCGGTAGGAGGGGAGGTCGAATGAGCAACCGAGGTAGGATCAGAGTTTGCAGGGAGAACCGGAGAGGCACCCCCATAAGATTGCTCTTCCCCCTCGTCCGAGCTAAGGTCTAGCTCTTCATCTAGAACCACCTCTCGTTCTCCCCCAACTATTTCTCTCATTTCCTCCAAAGAAAGGCCGAGACCGGGGGGAATCAGCGGTTCGGCGTAATCCTCGAAGGAAGGAGGATTCGACCCGTCAGGAACGTGAACGCTGTGACAACTTTTTAGGATGGAAAGAGCCAAGTGGCAAGCATACTCGTGGCACTCCCCCTGTAGATACCGCTCTTTCCATCGCTTGATCGCAGCGATTCTTTCCCCCTTTATAGAGCTTCGCAACTCCTTCAGCTCCTTCTCAGCCTTTGCTTGGCCATCCTCAGCCCTTGCCTTGCCATCTACTGCCCTTTGATAATCCTGAATAAATTTGGATCGGAGCTCTTGGGCTGTTTTTGCTCTAGACATGGCGGTGAGCGCCTCCCTCCTCAGACCCTCGTTATCGAGCTGCAGCTCCTAACACTTTTCCTCCAGCTCGTCCCGCGCCTCGGCCACCCGGCTCTTTTCCTCCTCTCCCGTAGCGAGTTGAGCCTTCAAAAAGTCCCTCTCCTCCTCCCAATACTTCTTCTCCTCTTCCCAAGAGGACAATTAAGCTCGCGCAAAGTCTCTCTCTTCCTGCACCTCTGAGAGTTCGGCTATCAAAACACGAATCTGCTCGAGAAGATCCTGACTTCCCGGCCCAATGAATCGTTGGTTTCGTCAAGCTGCTTGAGGCGCTGATACGTGACGAAGGAGAGCGACAGACCCCTTACGTAGCTACGAACGAGACTACCCAATAGCTCCTTAGTCTCCAGGTTACCCAGGGTCTCCTCTTCCCGGGGAGGAATGGATCGTGGACACCCACTTTCCAGAGCTGGTCGCTCACTCTTTCCTCTTACCTTTCTCCTCCTTCCCTTTCTCCCTGCCTTTACCCGATGAGCAGGGAGGTTGTTCGAGAACCCGAACGGTCTTCTTTCTTTTGAGAGGTGGCTCTACCTCTTCCGCTTCCTCCTTTACGGTCATTAGACCCTCATCCGCCGACCGGATCACCGTCGTTGGCTGCTCGGGAACGGCTATTAGAATGAGCGCTGCAGACGGCTCGGAAACAGCGGGTTGGGCAACACCCTATTCGGGAACAGTAGGCAAAGCAGCATCCGCGCTGGCCCCCTTCTTGCCTTGCTCCTTTTTCTTCAAAAGCTTAGCAGCTTTGCGCCGGCTTCTAATGGAGCTAGAAGACCCGACGAAATCATCAATCCTTGCCATAGCTGCGCAAATGTAAGAAACAGGTTAGAAACCGAAACCAGTACATCTTAAGTTCAACAAATAGTTCAACCACGAAGAGTCAACCAGAAGGAGCAGTTTCTTCTACTAGCCCGCTAATTTGGGGTGGGGGGTCGATTAAGAAGGAGTCGGCCGACGCCCCCCCTCCCCGCGATATCCCCTAATAAGGCGATCGAAGTCATATCGACCGAGCGCCTTAATGCGGTCGACCACCTCCCATTCCTCTCTACTAAGGACCAGACTCGAGAGATCGTTCCATCACTCGGCTAGAGGATATCTCCATGGCCTGGATTCAAAAGCAGATCCTAGGGGCCTCACAAAAAAGTACTTCGTCCTCCAAGATTGGACTTTTGAGGCTGTTCCAGCCGGGCGATAGTGCGCATCCCTATATTGAAGATGAGGAACCCCAGCCCCGACACTTGAACTCTAGTTCATTCTTAAAAAGTGGCGCAGGATCCCGACCAATAGGAGACGTCCGAATTGATGGCACAACAAGGCCAGGCCGTTAATAAATCTCCAGCCATTCGGAGAAATTTGGCTCAACCTCAACTGGTAGGTACTGTATATTTCATCGATGATCGGGGCATATGGAAGCTTCATACTGCTGACTAAGAAAAAGCTGTCCGAAACAGCGAAGTAGCCTCCCAGATTGCTATGGATTCGTTCCCTCTCAAAGGATAGCCTGGGTCCCCATGACGTAGGGATGTTATTCTTAATGACTAATCGGCTCAATTCCCTCTCAGTCATCGTCGATGGGTCGCATGGCGGTGCCTCAAAAACTAGCCCATCCTTCCGGTCACTCGCCGTGGTTTCCTCAACCCTCGTTACCTCCGGCACCACCAATATTTCCACCACTGTTTTGACCCTCTCGGCAGTTTCACCCCTAGAACTAGCCTCACCTATGGAACTGGTTGACGACATGGTTACAGAAAGAAAATTTTATCGGATAAGGAGAGGAAAAGGGACGTACCTAGTTTAGTGACTGAACTTTAAAATACGGACGGCGGAGGTAAGAAAACCTCGGTGTCTGATAAGTAAAAAGATGAAAAGGTAGAGGAATAAAGGTTAGAAAATCAAATGTGAACGAAGAAAATCTGTAGTCTCCCAACTCTGATACTTATAGCAGTAATCAGCTGAATAGGAGTACCAATCGACATTCGACGTGTGGTGAAATCCTAGCCGAGCTCAAACACGTGGCAAGATATGAGCTGAGGTAAATTAGGGTCATTAAAGTAAAAAGACACGCCTGACATTGTATGACAGCGCACGACAGCTACGTGGCAGTTAGAAAGACGCATCATTTCAAATTTTGAATGGCGCCCAGAAGATACGTATCGTCAAGTAATAATTAGACCTAGCGTCATGACTAGATATCGATGTTCGATCGATCGCCCTAACATAACGCGAGCCGACCGATCGCCCAGCCCTAGCACGGGTTAATCGATCGGTCTTCGTCATACAGATGAGCCGCACAATTCTAAAATACTCCTCGATTCTAATCAACTCCTTCGGCCCTTCTCCTTGATCAGAATCGAGGAGTAAGGGGGCTTATGGTTGGGTCGGCCATGCTAGGTCCAATCTCAGGCCCAAGTATTAACGGCCCATTCGCAGATGATAACCTCCCATGCATACGTAAAGACCTAAACCTAGTTAGTATTTCATATATAAGGTACTATTTCGCCATGATACAGGTATGATACTAATACCCTACTTTTCTCTGCTATCGGCGATCAAAACCCTTTACCAAAAGACTGACTTAAGCATCGGAGGGGCTTGCCGGCGATCAACCCCCGGTGTGCCTTTGTTGTTTTGCAGGTATCTGTAACCCGAAGTCTACCAACTTCATGGATCCAAGTAGCAACGTCCAGCCTCAGCAGAATCAGGCTGAACCAGTCTCAATTACAAGTAGCAGTATGTGTTATTTGGTTATGCTTGTTGGTTTTTCTAGTGTTTAATACTAACTGTTAACTAAAATTTAGATCGTATCTAAATTTGTTAGTTTCCAAGAATTGAGTGAAATGTATCTAAATTTGTTAGTTTCCAAGAACTGAGTGAAATATATGCCTTTGCACGATAACTCATATAAAAAATTGATAATTTAAAATTATCACAATAGATATCTATTAGAATAATTGGTGATTTTTAATGTCGTTCAATGTATGAAATACTAACAGTAGATCATAAGCTAATGCTTATAAAATATTAAAGATATCCATTATTATATATAAGAGTTGATATTTGAGTTCAAGATTATATAGATATTAACTTTAGAAGTAAATCCTAATTAAGGTATATTTTATTTGGAACAATATTATTTTAAGATCGGAAAGGTTTCTAATATAGCGTTTGTTGCTAATCAAGCCAAAATATATTTTTCATTTAGTAAAAATGATTAATTAAATCAAAAAGTTCTTTAATGAACTTGAAATAGTTTCTTATGTTGTCCGGATAGTAATGTACTATAGAATATTGGAGATATTACGCATGTAAAAGGAGTTAAGATCTTATTAAACATCTAAGTATATATTTATGCATTTCTCTTAATTATAATGATAATTGAGATGAAAATTGTAAAATTTAAGCAAACGCTCATTATAGAAAATCTTGTAGAACTCTCTTACTAAACCATTATCCCAACAGTAGTATAAGATACTTAAATGATTAGCTTAGTACAAGTGGGAGACTATTGATTTAAACCTTATAGGTAAACAATTAATTGTAGTTTAGTTACATAATATGCATAGACATTCATTATCTCACACATATTTAGATGTATATAATAAAGTTCATGAGATAAATATATATTGCAAATAAATTATAATGAGATTTATATTATGAGATTTATATTACATTTATGTACTATGCCTAAATTGTTGCTAGTCATTATTTTATTAAAACTTGACACTAATAGAGCATCAAAATAGTAAAACAAGTTATATTCCTTATTTATAAAGGAAATAGTCATACTTATAAACTATATTATGGAGATATCTAAACAAATGTGTTTATGTGCTTGTTAGAGAACAAATTCATCCAACTAACCCCATATGAGAATTCCATTTGGAACGTTACTTGTCTATTTTATGGAAATTTTCATTGTGATAATTGTATAAATGATCCTTTGACTTGAGATTACCAAATTATCTCATATAGGTATTGTTATGATTTGATACTACTTATGGCCTATTCTAGTTAATGGTAGCTTAGTCGGTAGTCCTTAAATATAATATGAACTCTATGAAAATAGTTGAGTGATCAATATGAATATGAAGGAATTTAATTTATCTAATCATGAATATGAATTAAAGTTACAATTTATATTTATTGATAATATATTTGAGAATCTAATGGGTCATACTCAAAGAATTAGTTGAAGAGAGAAAAGTTATTTTAATTAAGTTATACTTGATTGTAAAATTTAAGAAACTTTATGATTAAATACAAGAATTTTAATCAATATGGATCAATATGAGATATTAAATCTTATTTGGACATAATTGTTATTTAAGTATAATTAATTAAGTTATAATTTAATGTTAATTAAAATTAGAATTTTATTTCAATTAAGTTACAAACATGTCCGAACCTATTATATATAAACTTAGACTTTAAACAAGCTAGCACTTCTTGCCTAACTCTCTCTGCAACATTTGTAAATTTTTCTTAATATGTTTTATGTATAATGTTTAGAGACTAGACTTCTGCTGTTCCCATGATTAAGATGAACTAATTTTATAAGCAATTCAAGAGAGACGATAATAATATATTAACACTATGTTTGATTACTGTCTTTAATAGGCAGAGACGGAACGAGATGAAAATTTGGAGACAGAATAGAACAAAAATTGGAGATATTGAGATGTTTAGTTGTGATGGACAGAACAGAAAAAATTATCTCCGTCTCAAGGACAAAAATGTGTTTAGTTGTAGTGGACAGAACAAAAAACAGTGTTAATGACGAAAATACCTCTAGAGTATAATATGATTGGAAAGATATAATTCATTGATTATTTTAAAACGAATATTTGTATTAGTAAAAAGTTAACAAATAATAATAATAACAATAACAATAAGAAATTAATTTCATATAATAATAATAATAATAATAATAA
>JANZLC010016819.1:0-11221 GCA_026413385.1 Erythroxylum gracilipes
CAAACAACATACACATATATCACAATTTGCACAATCATAAGTGTTTAACAATGCACATGAATGAAATGAAATATGTAAAATGCAAGTTCATGACAAACCCAGGTATTTTATCATCAATTTCATCACAAAACCATTCCCATATCAAACTCGTCTAAGTATAATTAATACTTAGGTTTATGCCTCACTAAAACCATTTAATTCACAATTCATATCTCATTGACTCACTTCAGATTTTTCCAAGACACCCCATTCGGGTCTATTGTTCACGTTCAATCAGAAGATAAAAATGAGGTAATTTGGTCAATCTCCCTTCTAGAAAATGTTCTTTTATATCTTATCTTTCTATTGACACCAAAATAACCTAATTTGGTTTAGTACTTTGAAAGATATGCCTCAAACATTTTCGGACTACTTTTATCCAAAACAGTAGACTATACCCAACTTCCATCTAGAAATCGAACATCTTAGAAACTGAATCACAATTCTACGTTTTCATATGATTTTCAATCCTATATCTCTAGTTTACTCCAAATAAAAAATCATCTCATTTAGAATCTTACAGGTCCAAATATAATCAAAATACTGAAGGGTGTTCAGTAAGATAATTCCTATTTTCACTGTTCCAACAGATTCCATATTTTCATTTGATCAATATTTTCCATTTTGAATTCTAAAAATTTTTATGTAGAGATATAAAAATGTGTTAGGAATCTATTGGTTCAAAAATCACTTTATTTGAAGGTCGGATAACAAAGTTATGGCCGAAAGAATCAAATAAGGTTTTGTCCACAATCATATTAAACCTGTTTCGGGACAACAGCCATAACTTTCTTTAGAGATAACGGATTAAGGTGTTCTTGGGATGATTTGAAAGAGGACATCAAGATCTACAACTTTTATGAGAACTTGAAGACAAATTCTATCATCTACAGGGGTCAAAAGTAGACCAGATTATAGGGTCCGACGAACAATGCACAGAAGAAGTTTCGATCAAACATAGAAGAAGCAGAAAATCAACCATAGACGATATATTTTTACAGACGATATCATGTGATCATAGACAATATGAAGTCATCGCAGACGATACATTTTTACAGATGATATGACATCATCATATACGATATGATATCATCACAGACGATACATTTTTACAGACGATATGACGTCATTATAGACGATATGACGTCATCACAGACAATACATTTTTACAGACGATATGATGTCATCATAGACGATATGATATCATCACAGATGATACATTTTTACAGACGTATGATGTCATCACAGATGATACATTTTTACAGACGATACTATTTATACTCCTGAGCATCTCCCCTTATAAGGACCATAACTTTCAATTTTGATGTTCAAAAATTACATACTTTATATTGTTGGAAAGACAAAAGAAAGACCTACAACTTCCATGAAGACCACTGTGTCAAAACCTCTCTAGATTAGTACAAAAAATTCACAGAAGTTTCAGATCAGAAATTCAACCTCTTAACTATTCATTCCCAGAAATTTCCAGACTTCATTCTCAATCTCCATGTTTCCTCTCAACTACCATTTAAACACTCATTCCCATCTCAGACCATCATTTTACAACTACTCTTCAACTAAAAAAAAACATTTTCTTGATCATCTCTAAAGGATTCATCAACTCATGTATACACTTATATATTTATATATATATATGCATAGTGAAGAAACAGAGCATGTTTCACCTTTTCAAACTTTAATCTTCTACACTAACCCTATACACCATTTTAATGCTTTTTCTAACTCCAAAATCATTTTTACATCATCTAATCACTAACAATCCATCAAAAACTAAATTAACACTATAATCAAAATTTTCATCCATCAACACAGTATTCATAAACATATATACGTAAATGCCATGATCCATGCAACTAACAGTAAATCATCAAATTTATTTCATAAATCCCCAACTCTAAAGGATTTATTCACTACTTACTAGCTGAAAACTCCAAAATCTTCAATTATCTTTAAGCCCTAAAGTCCATACAAAGCACGTAATCCATTGTGAACATTAACCATCTTCTAGTTTTTCTTAAGGCAGAAGAAACAACTTACAAGGTGGGATTGGTATAGGAAAAAGGAAAAACACAGAAATCTCTTAGAAGGTGTTTGATGAAAAACTTTGTGTATTGGGAGAAAATTCGAAGAAGGTGATTATAAAAAAGTTATTTAGACAAAACTTAACTTTTCAACTCTTTGAGAACAGTAACCTACTTTTAGAAAAAGTACAAAAAGAAACTTGATACTTGTCACTTTCCTATGGTCTAAGCTCTAACCAAGTTTCTTTTCAACTAAACTCTTTAACTTTCATCTTTACAATCCAACTATCTCCAAATATCATTAATTCCTATCCCTATTTTCCACAATACTCTATAAATTCTGAAATTAAAACCAAAATTCACAAATACAATATTTCCACTAATCAATAATATTTCCAATATAAATAAAATTCAAAATTCTCAAAATTCCAAAAAGATCACAACTTGATCCAATTATACCCGGAATTATTCATGAATGCATGTACAATTATTTTCATGTGCAACAACTTCACTATTCATGAGGATGTGTATAACATATTATGCATGAGCATGAAAAAAACATTTCTAAACTCTCATTAATCACTCATATTTACTATTTTAACCTTCCCGCAAGTAACGAGATGTTACAACTTTCACATGTCATCGGACCTTAGTCCGGCATTCAATATTTAAGTTGAGAAAAACACATAGTCAGTCCAATTCACATTCAATGAGCACTACCAATATTATTCATGCATCAAACACCTCAGACATTCAATTTCCGGAATCAGTACAATCACACTCACATAATCATTTAATACAGAATTTAAATAGAACAATCATTTAAAGTAAGACCATCTAGATCGACTCACAGTACGCTCCAGATTAGCATTAGCTTCTAAAATCCAGAAACTTCTGGATGCGAATATTTTATCTTACACATCAACATTATGGAATACACACATTGCACACATATTATTAATTGCACAATCTTATGAATACTCAATCACATACATATGTATATGTATTGTGTATGATGCATGCTTAATGACAATCTCGAGTACATTATCTAAATTCACATCTTATGCTCATTCTCATTTCATAATTCATATATGTCTAATTGAACTTAGGTTTACACTTTATTTGTACATGATCATTCTAAGTTCACCATTCAATCCTTATCCTTTATATGTGTCTAGCTTATTCTTAGGCTTACACCTCAAGAACATTTGGTTATTCTAATATCATAAATAAATTTCTCGTCATCTCTTTCCTAACATTATATGCTCTCATAATACCCAACTCCCATTCACATTTACTTAATACATATTACTCAACTCCATTGAATCATAACTTCATTCATATGAACATCTTCATTCCCATTATACTCATGCCTTTGGTACTTTGATATAATCAATTCATTCACCAAGTTATAAACTCCATTATCACTTCAAACATATCAAACATTTAATCGCTTAATCTAAGCATCATTCTAGGTTCAATTCAAGCCCCATTCTAGCTAAATTAAGACCAAATGGCTAGTGAATGTCCAGTGGGTGGACCTTCACGGGTCACTTAAAGAAATGTGAAATTTTGACCCTCTAGACAGCAAAATCCCTCCTTAGGGTCTTCATAGAAGTTGTAGAACTCGAAGTCCTCTTCGAAAGCATACTTAAATGACATCAATCCAAGTTTTAGAGAAAAAGTTATGCCTCTTACCCCAACATCTATCCAATTGTATCCTTATTTTTCTAGATTTCTAACTCTTTACTTACTACATTCAACACCTTATGCTTAGTCTATCATTTCTAGTTTAATACTCATCATTTTCCCATCGTTCTAACTCCATTTCAACTCAAAAGCATCCATAGACAAATTATAGTCCATAATTGATCATGAACACTAAAAACAGAACATATACATATATATACATTCATCATCAACTTTCTGCACATATTCATCTTCATTTCCATCTTCATTTCACGTCTAACTATCACCTTAATTCATCTCATTTCAAGAGCATAACTCAACATCTTGGTTAACTTAACTTTCAATTTCATTATACCCTTAATTAACAACTCATAACATCTATATAACAACTCATTACTCATGGTTTTCATACTCTCAAAACAGAACACAAACACATGTATTCATCCATCAATTTACTACACCCAGTACACAAATTCAAATGAAAATTTGAAACTCTTATAGGTAGAATTTGAATTCAATGTCTTCATGAAAAATGTAGCCATATGTCTCTAATTTAATCAAATTAAAAATCATCCCATTTGGATATCTATAGATCAATTCATGGCTAAAATACCGATGTATATCCAATGGAAATGTTACAGCTAACATATTCCAGCACACTTTAAACACCATTATCACTTTATCTCTAAACTTCCATCCTAGTTCTTCTCTTTTCAAGACACTATACTTGCCTTTCTTTAACTTCAATACTCAATCCAATCCATTTCTAAAACAACCAATGACCCATATTTTATACATCAAAAACAGAACATGAAAATATCCATTCACAAATCAATTTTTCTGCACTTCTTTCTACATCATTTTCGGATTCAATCTAACTCTAAATCATATCTACATCAATTTATGAATCATTAATCATCATACATGAAAAAGCAAGATATCAATGTATTCATTTCTTTACCCACGTTCTAGAATACATAAAATACCATTTTATGTCCATTGAACCTCTAACTATCATCAAATATGCTTCATTTAACAAAACCATGAAGAACAAAGTTTAACTTACTTGACTTACCCAAAGCTTCAGGAGTCTCCAAGAAACCCTAGCCTCCCACATCACACGATCATCATCATCATTTAAGGTAGAAGAGTTAGGTCTTTTAGTAACAAGATGGAGAAGACAACAAATCTTGAAGAACCAAAGTGAAAGAGTTGGACAAAAATCAACATGATAAAGGTGAGAGTGAGATGGTCGTGAGTGAAGAAGAGAGCAAATGAGCAAGATGAAGAAAAGAAGCATATATCGTAATTGATAAGTGAAAGACCATGAGATGGTCTTTAATTTAGGTAATAAAAATCATGAATGGTGAGTGGCAAGTGTTGTGACACTTGTCACTTGCCACTTGTCATTTTATTGTGGTCTCCAATTGGCTCTTTTAAACAGCTAGTTCATTTGTCTCCAATTTTTAACCCAAATTTCAATGACACTTGTCATTAAATATTAATGTCACTTATTAGAATTTCTACTTCCATTTGACATTTATTTCTACTACCATTTATCAATTATTCTACATTTGTCCTTTTTCCTAGTCCAAAAATACCCTTAAATTCCAGAAAATTCTAATATTTCACAAAAAATTCTAATTCACTACTTACACTCCAACACAATTTTTAAGACACATAATCCATAATTCGTATTATAATCACATTAAAACAATCATTTATACCTGAAAAATGTCAAATGAGTGCATGAACAATTCATTGTAATGTGTGCAATAATCAAATTTACGTGTGTATGCTAACATTATGTATGAACATGAAATGCATTTTTCTAATCTCTCATTGCTATTTCTCAATTACTAAAATCTAGGGTTCTAACCCTTAGTATGGAATCAGGATATTTCAATTTTTCCCCTTAATAAATTTCATCTCCAAAATTCTTATCTGATTGATCAAAAAGGCAGGGGTATTATTTCCTCGTATGCACCTTCGCTTCCTATTTAAATGTCATCACTTGAATAATTTCTTCCAATTGACTATAGTCAATAGAATCAATCAATCTTTCAATTACTTGTTCAGATGCCACACTATCTTAACTATTTCCTCAATATATTTCAAATTACTCACACTTTCACTTTCAGTATCAATAACACATATATCGGATCATAACGATATTTCCTAAACATATCCATATACCACTGTGTGAATCTAAAACATCTTTTATTGGTTATACTAACTCATAAGTCCATAGTCCTATTCTCATAATAATTTCATATAGACCAATTTATTTTGGTCTTAGCTCCACCTTTTTCTCAATCTAAGCACACCTTGCCATGACAATACTCTTAGAAATATTTAATCTTTTTCTTGATAATTCACATCTCTTTAGTGTTAATACACTTAACTCTTATGTCCATCTCACTGTATTCCATACCTTCAGTGTTGATCCACCTAACTCGTTTATCTTTCTTGAATCACTTAACTCCTATTACATATTCATTTCATTTATCAACAGTATCTCGAATCAATTCTGGCCTTCAACCATTTTTATGCCTTATTCATCCAAATATAAAGGCGAACGACTCTTTCTGTCGTATAACGCCGCATACGATATTCTAACGATATCACTGTGATAATGATTGTTATGCTTTAAAGTTAATTAAAACTATACATTGACCTTATGTTCCTATGAACTCTAAAATATAAGCTTAAAGCATATCTCCAACAGTTAAGACTGTTAGCAACTCATATATGCAGTCACTTGCTTTTACATCCTTAGCCGTTAAGTACTATTTCGGTATATTCCTACTAGGAAGTATAACATAAGTTGTTATTTGTGCTTTCTCTAATAATCTCTTTGCTAAATAATCTTTATCATGTACATATACTTCTTATTTCAATCACAAAGTATCATTTTTCCTATTCAAATTCAAAATTTCATTTTCAATTTCTCAATAAGATTTATAAATTATGAATCCTCAATTTAGGCTTTGTTGATTCTTTTATGTGAAACTGACCTTAAATTCAATAGCTAATAGTACTTTGATTTGCCTAAAATTCCACTCGACTTTTTATGCTTTTTATTGCACTAGATTTGGTAACCTCAATATCTAAATTTGTGCTACACTACTATTGATTTTTTTTTCAATGCATCAGATTACAACACTGGCTTTACTGGGAAATACTTAATTGTACAATCATAATCTTTCAGTAATTCTATCCATTGTCTCGGTCTCGTATTCAATTCTTTCAAACTTAATAATTACCTCAAACTTAAATGATCTGTATATTTACATATATCCAAAATGTTTCTGTACATATAATGTCTCCAAACATTTAAAGCAATCACTATTGTAGCATGTTTTAAATCATGTATCAAATAATCAACTTATGAGACTTTAATTGTCTCCATGCTTATGAAATCACTTTATTATGCTGTAACAGATTGCATCTTAATCTCTAGTGCGAAACATCAATATATATTACATAATCTCCAAATCCAAATGATATAATTAACATCGGTGTTATAATTCCTCAAAATTCTTTTTACATTCATCAGTCCATACAATTTACATGTTTTTTCTTAAACATTTTTGTCAAATGGCTAAGATCAATAAAAACCCCTTAACAACTTCTGGTAATGTCCAATATACAACTAGTTCAAGAAAACTCCGAATCTCTTATATATTCCTTGGAGTTTCTCACTTCATCATTACCTCTACTTTCTTTGGGTCTCCCAATATGCCATGTTCAGATACTATATGCCATATGATCAAGCTAAGATTCACACTTATGGAACTTGGAATATAACTGTTTCTACCTTCATTATATGTAATATTTCCTCAAGTATTCAAAATATTCTTCTCAACTTTTCTAATACATTTAATATATCATCTATGATCATAGTCACTAATTGATCCAAGCAAAATTGGGACACTTTATTCTTCAATACCATGATACTGTCGGGGGCATTGTTAACTCAAATAGATATTGCCAAAACTCAATGTGCCCATGATTAGTTCTCGTAATTCCTTAAGTAACTAATTCCTCAATAAGGTAATATTATCTCATGTTATTTTTGGTTTCCCAATTGACTTCTTTTCTCGAATGATTTTTTCAATTCATTCAATTTCCTCTTATTTCATATTGACTTATTCTAATGTCTATTCATTTATACTAGTTTCTCCACATATTTCAATTTATTTTCAATCTTAGCTTCCTGTGTTGGTAACACATTCATCACATCTAATTTGTATCTCCTGTACATATTTGCATAGAATTTAGGGTGTTCTTTTCTTGAATGATTTTCTCAATTCATTCGATTTCCTCTGATTTCATATTGACTTATTCCAATGTCTATTCATTTATACTAGTTTCTCCACACATTTCAATTTATTTGCAATCTTAGCTTCCTATGTTGGTAGCACATTCATCAAACCTAATTTGTATCTCCTATATATATTTGCATAGAATATAGGGTGGACCTAAGTTCTTTCAGCAATAGCAATAATATCATCCTAATTTCATGAACCTATTAATATAAACGGGTTACTTTTCATCAACAAGTTACATGTAATTTCTGTAGTATATTCAACCTCTTATACTTGAGTCTCCGTTAGGAATGAGACTCCAGTATTCACTTTTGATTCATTACATATTCATTTATGATTTGTTCCTTCATTGATCATTCTTAAAAATAAACCGTCTGGTCTACTTAGCCTAATTCGGTGAAATTATTCTTCGAAAGAAGATTTCTTACTACTATCATTTATACTTTTCATGTAATCTTTATCAATCAATTGTTTTCATCATTACTTATCAGCCATTCTTAGTACATCAAGAAGATCAATTTCAACTATTCATAATATCTCAATAAGATTGATTTCTGTTATAACTTATATGATTAGAATATCCTTTATAATAAGGCTCAGTGAAGTAGTAAGCAGATTCATTTACTCTTATACCTTGGCATATACCATCAAGATCATTTCATCTTATCTAGAGATGTATTTTCGACAAGTCACCAATTAATAACATTTGCTAATGGTACCTGGATTCCAATTGATTGTAAACAACATTTCTATTTTTATGCCTGCCACGACCGGGGTGGACCTTTTCATGATCGTGACAGAACCAAATAATCTCAGCCACGATCGTGGGGACTATGCCAATATTGTGCCCTGCTTCTTTTTCCTTCCTTTTACTCGAATTTATCAACTATAGTAACATCATTAACAATCTCAATCTATCCCCGATTGATCACTAATACACTCATATTTTTTGTATCTCTTTAGGACTTAATTTAGAGTCATTTACATTCATTTTGCGTTCATTTATAGCTGGTTTATCATGTTTTAGCATTATTCGGGTTTCGTTGACGTAAAATGCATAAATGAAACAAATAGACTCGAATTGCACCGTTTGTGGATTTCTGGCAGACTTGACCTCTAGTCATTGTGGGATTTTTATCTTGAAATTAGTTTAGCCAAAAATTCTGAAATTTCATACTTAAATTCTTGACTCATTGAAGGATTTTTTGGAACCAATTGTAAATTTTTATGAGCTGTAACTCAAGAGAAATAAATACCCAAAAGTTGCATCAGATTTTAGATCGACAGAATGACCTTTCGACGATGTTTCAATTATAAATTTTGACTCAGATGGTGCAATTCAGTGATTCAAGTCTCAGATTGAAGCTAACTCAAAGACAAAGCTACTGGTAAAAGTTGAGACCCTAAATCGTCACCCTTTGGGTTTTATACACTATCGAAATCGACCCTAAAAAATTGGAAGGAACGTGTTTCATTGTTTGTCTCTAAAGTAGGTCAACCACCTCATTATTGTGGGGGATATAAACACGACTTTTGTCTCTAGGTTTAGGTTAACCTCCTTTGGGTAGTTCTCTCATAACCTATCCAAAGTCCTCTCAAATCCTAGCCGAAATCCTTCTTCTCTTCTTTTATATTTTTAGACGTAAATTCCTTGGAGAATTGGGTAGTAACCAAATTGTACAAGGTATGTGTGGCTAGGCTTTTAATTCAGTTGTAAAAGGTAATACCCTTCAAAACTATATCAATTCGTGAGGATTTAATATTAATCGATTCTTGTGTTTGTGATTTGCAATCATGTTTTTGAATTCTGGAACTTTAATGGCTGAATTGAACTCATAAATCTTAAAATCCAAAATTAAGATTTATACGGGATTTTTGGACGTTATTCGATTAATTGATGGTAGTAGTTTCCAAATTAATTGATTTATAACTAGGTTGTTAATAGTAGTTGTCAAACCTACTATAAGAGAATTTGAACTTTGTCTTAAACTGATGATAATAGTTGTAGAGGTTTTTAAGGAAAGATCATTACACTAACTATCATAATGCTCGTACCCGACATAAGTGGATTGGTAGTTATGAATCCTATTATTGTTTGCGAAGATTTGTTTACTTAGTAGTTAAGAAGTATAAAATCAGTAAGTTGGTGATCCTTGATTCTACACACATAGTACACAAATAATTCCTAGAGTTCGATGAATGAATTAACTGGTTTCGTTAGCGAAATCCTTTGCAATTGAAGTTTCCTTAATTCTATTTTTATCCTAATCTTTCAATTCTGATTTCTTCCGAATTTTGATTTAGCACTTGTTTAATTTCATGTTCTTTAAATTTTGAATTGCCAAGATCAAACCCCCCAATCACTTATTTTCATGCATTGGTTTGAGTTCAATTTAGTTTATTTCATTTGGTTTTGTTTGCGTCAAATCTGATTTTGTTCGCGTCAGATTATCTTTTGATTTCTGTTTTATGTTAACTGTTTTTGTTTTCTGGTTTAGTTAGTAGTTTGCATTCGATACTTAATCATTTAGGTTAAATTGCATTTTAGATATTAAATTTTTATTTCGATTCTATTTTTGTGATGATTTTCGTGAAAGAAGTTTCGTTGACAAGTTTGACGATAGTTAGCATTCCATTATTAAATCTTTGAGGGAATGATCCTTACTCCTATATATTACCTGTTATTCGTGTAGGGTTAATTTACAAGGGTAATGACACCTTGTCAAATTTTGGCGCCGTTGCCGGGGATCTATCTAATGATTTGCTAACGTATTTTTCGGCTTGTTTTTGTTATTTGTGTTTGTTTTTAAGTTGCATGTCCAGTAGTTATGAGCAAGAACTTTCAGATGGATTAATTGAGCAATTCTACGAAGAGCAATCGTTCTTCATCAATCACACACCTCCGCGATCACCCCTCTTTGAACCATGCACGTTGTGCAAGGTGAAGGGGGAAGAACTTCCGAGTTTTGTACACCTTTTTCAGCAGCCGAAGCATTCATAAATAGAATTTGCAAATATGGCAATCAATCCATATAGAACGTTAAAGGAGCTTGCTGCTCCTAACCTTGATAACCAGCCTTTGTGTATTAATGTAGAGCATGCTAATTTTGAATTAAAGTC
>JANZLC010016837.1:0-11219 GCA_026413385.1 Erythroxylum gracilipes
ATTTTGAACTCTTGTCTTTCGTGAACATAAAATTTCCCGAAAACCCTCTCATTTAGCAATTCACAATTTATCACATCATCATAATTTCATATACCACAACATGTAACAAATAATTTATTAATCAAATTCACATAGCAATTCTTCACATTATTCAAAAGCAATCAAAGAGACATTGATGAAGTAATCGAAATCATTTTGCTTTCTTGAGTTTGAAAACACATGAATGGCTCATTATTCTAATCATAAACTTGAACCCATTTGTTCCTCATTATCTTGCAAATCACTCGCCATTTCACTTCTTGTGTCGATAACACCAATATCATCTCATATCAATATTTTCTTAACATACTCACAATAACACATCTTGTTGGTATTACCAGTCATAAACAAATGGTCCGGTTCTTAGTAACTTCCTATGGACCCATACAAATCAAAATTTGTTTCTCCTTTACCCTAACCTGAGCACATCTTTGGAACGTGATACTCTACATTTCATCCTTTGCTTCATAGTTCACATCTCTACATTATCAGTACATTTAACTCTTATATCTATCTTACTATATTCTGCGACTTTGGCGTTGGTCTACCTAACACATTCATTTTTCTTAATTCACTCAAATCCTAACATTGATCAATTTCACCTGTCCATAACATCTCTAAGACCAGTAGGTCTCACTCAACATAAAACAAAAGCGATGTCTTCTGCTATCATCCAATTACTCATACCACATTCTAGCAAAATCCCTATGACAACGATTGCGATTCTTAAAGTCAAATGAAACTATACATTGATCTCATATTCCTATAACTCCAAGCTATATGCTTTAAACATAACTTTGATAGTTAAGACCACCAAAAATTTCACACTTTCAGTTATTTGATGTTACATTCTTAGTTGCCACATGATGTTCCAATGTAATTCTACTAGGATACATGGCTTACGTTACCACTTGTACTTTCCTAGCAATTTCTTTGCTCCATCATCCTTACTGATTTCACATACCTCTTATTTCAGTCACCCAAAATCATTCTTCCTATTCAAACCCACAATTCAGATTTGCTTTCACTCTCTTAATAAGATTCACAATCTCTGCATCCTCAATTTGGGATATACCAAACTCCACATGCTATACTTCTTTTTACTCTAGTTCCGATAACCTCAATATCGTATTTCTACTTAAGGTATCTGATATAACACTTAGCCTTACTTGGAATTTCTCGTTTGTACGATCATAGTCTTTCAATATTTATATTAATCTTTTTAGTCTCGTATTCAATTTTCTCAATTCAATGATTGCTCAAACTTTTATGATTTGTACTTACATATATACATCCAAGATGTTCCTTTACATTTCACTATCTCCAAACTTTAAAACAATTATTAGCATAGCCGCTCTAAATCATGCATCAAATCATCAACTCCTAAGACTTTAGTTGTCTCCATACATATGAAATCACTTCGTTATGCTGCATTGGATTTTATCCTTGATTCTCATACCAACATTATTGCATCCTATAAAATCTCCAAATCCAGACAATATAATTAATATTCCTCAGAAATTTTCTTTACTTTCATCACTCATACGATTAACATGTTTTTCCTCAATTATTCAAATCATTCTTCCCAATTTTTCGAATACATTTAACATGTCATCAATTTTTTTTCTTGGATCGCTTCACTCTTCAATACCATAATACTGTCAGGGGCAATGGTTAACTCTAACAATTATTATCGAACTCCATGTTTCCCATGATTAGTTCTCATAATTCCCTAAGTAGCTAATTCCTCAATGAGGTACTTTTTCTCACTTTCTTTCAATTTTCCAATTGACTTCCCTTCTTGAAAGATTTTTCCCATTCCTTGAATTTCCTCAAACCTCACTTAGACTTTTTCTCATGTTTGTTCATTCATACAAACTTCTCCACACATTGTAAATTCCAAATCATAAGTCAAATAAATTTCCATTCGTTCAAGCAATGAAATCATAAATTTCTCAAATTATTCAAAACATTAGAACAATAATGAATTCCATAAGTAGTTCAATTTCGTAAAATCATTCCAAAAGCATTAATTCAATCAGTCGAGAAATCGAAATTTTCAAACATTCACATAAATAATAAGTCGAATACTTTTGCTTCTTGATTTGTCAAAATCACATAAGTAGCTTATAATTCAAGATATAAACATATTACCCACATCATTTCCTTGCTAAAACATGTCAAAAGCTTCAAGTTTTCCATTTCTTGACTTGTTCTTTCACTGATCATTCTTAACATACCTTAACTGATATGCTTACTCTAATTCAGTAAAAGTCTCCTTCGAAAGAGGGTCTCTTACTACTATCATCTATGCTGTTCATACAAATTTGTATCCATCACTTGCTATCATCGTCCTATCATCAACTACTTTTAATATCCTCAGAAAACCAATTTCTCTTATTCTCCTAAGGTCATAATGTTCAAGTCACTCAAAACTCAACGGAGTAATGAACATACTTGCTATCGCATATGCTTTGATGGGCATCGTCAAAGTCATGCCATTCTATCCACAGATTTACTCCTGAAAATCACCAATTTATATCTTACACAATTTATACCTTGATCCTCATTGATCTTAGACAACATTTCTCTCTTTATCAAACATACTAGTTTTCCAAAATTCACCTTTTCTGATTTCATTCCCTAATGAGTCAACTACCAAATTGACTGCATCTACTCTCCTCATCTAATTTTTTTTCATCCTTTTTTTAATCTCATTCATACATAAAATCCCATCTTATACGCACTTTTAACTTTCCCTATACTACATGTCATTTTGTTCATCTCATGTAAAGTCATTATGTCTATTTCATTTCCCTTTTCTCTAATTCCTCATTTCTGTCCCATTTCCTATTATCATTTATTTCAGCTTCCACATGTATATCCTCAATCAACTCAAAATTATTTATGCATAATCATTATGAAATTCTGATCTTAATTCCCCAATATCGTCTTACTGCGGATCATAACTCTTGTTGTATTAATCAAACAACCACTTCGGTTCCAATTTCCTCTTCTTAAGATCATAACAAGGTTATGTTTTCATTGTACTCTACTTGTACATTCTAATCTCATAATGTATACTTATATTCCTATATTTCTCAAACAATCCATGACAGTACATTTGTATCTATAATACTTTCGTAAATATATCACCACAGTACAATATCTGTGTCCTGTTCAATAATATCCTCCATTACAATTGCATTGATTCATTGCCTGTCATATTTACCCATATACCAGTTCTACTTTCTAATTATCCGCAACTTTCTTTTTCTCATATCATAAAAGAGTATCATCATTTTCTTGAAAACTTGCTTTTCATAAACTTGATATTA
Organism: Erythroxylum gracilipes; assembly: GCA_026413385.1. Taxonomy (NCBI): domain Eukaryota; kingdom Viridiplantae; phylum Streptophyta; class Magnoliopsida; order Malpighiales; family Erythroxylaceae; genus Erythroxylum; species Erythroxylum gracilipes. Next base: position 3,378 of record JANZLC010016837.1, read on the forward strand.
TTGCAAAAATCGTCTCCGCAACATAATTTCATAAACATGTATTCTTTTTAAAGAGAAACCCTTTTCAAAGTCTTTTCATCAATCATTAACACAAATCATGTAGCAAACATACACCAATTTCACAATTCACTCAGAAAGCCAATAAAACAACATTGATGATGCAATTTAAATCATTAAATCTTTCTTGAGTTGAAGAAAACACTGAGTAACGAATTTACTCTATTATAAACATGTACCTACCTTACAAATCCTTTCTCAGAGACTTGCTCGAAGGTGCCTCCTACTTGCTCCTCTTTCCTTCCTTGATTTCCTTTATCAAATACAAAATTCTCATTCAATAGGAATTCTAATATAATCAAGCAAATGAAAAAATCTGATAATACTCTCTTCTAGAAACGTGTTCCCCATTGTCTTACATTTCTAATGACTCCAAAATCACTCAATTTGGACATCTACATCAAAAGTTCTGCTCAAAATACCAAAATATATTAGTGTTGGAAAAAGGCTCCTCGTCGCGACGAGAAGCTGGCGCACGTCGCGACGTGAACGCTGGAGCGCGCCGCGATGAGCACCTGAGCACGTCACGACATGGACGCGGTTGTGAGCCACGACGTCTGCAAGAGCACGTCGCGACGTGCGAACCCAGAAATCACCCCGAAGTTGGATTGTGGCCTGAAATATATGGTGAAGTTGGATTGTGGCCTGAAAGAGGTGGAATTTGATCTGGGAAATGGTGAGAAGGTGATTTTCAGAGGGGACAGGAAAATACCATCACCAAGAATTATTTCAATTTTGCTAGCTGATAGAATGATGGGCCATGGGTGTGAAGCCTTCTTGGCACATATTGTGGATATTGATGTGAATGAAGGGAAGTTAGAGGATTTTTCGATTGTGAGGGAGTTTCCAGATGTGTTCCCAAAGGACTTACCTGGTTTGCCACCGGTGAGAGAAACCGAGTTTTCCATCGACCTGATTCCTGGAACCGCACCTATTTCGATACCACCTTATAGAATGGCTCCAGCTGAGTTGAAGGAGCTTAAGGAATAGTTGGAGGAACTATTAGACATGAGATTTATACGGTCGAGTTTGTCACCTTGGGGAGCGTCTGTTCTATTTGTTAAGAAGAAGGATGGAACATGGCGCATGTGCATTGACTATCGGAGACTCAACAAGGTGACCATTAAGAACAAGTATCCTCTCCCACGAATAGATGATCTGTTTGACTAGCTGCAGGGAGCAAGGGTCTTCTCCAAGATTGATCTCAGGTCAAGCTATTATTAGCTCAGAATCAAGGAGTCTGATGTAAGCAAGACAACCTTCAGGACTCGATATGGGCATTATGAGTTTTTGGTCATGCCATTTAGTTTGACCAATGCTCCAGCTGCTTTTATGAATCTTATGAATATGGTCTTCAAGGAGTATCTGGATCAGTTTTTCATAGTGTTTATCGATGACATTCTGGTATATTCCAAGAGTGAAAGGGAACATGAGGAGCATCTTAGGATTGTGTTCCAGACATTGAGGGAGAAGGAGTTTTAAGCCAAATTCAGCAAATGTGAATTTTGGCTTCATGAGGTGATATTCCTTGGACATGTGATTTCGAAAGATGGGGTACATGTTGATCCAAGGAAAGTTGAAACAATGGTAAATCGGCATACACTCAAGACAGTGACAGAAGTGAGGAGTTTTTTGGGTTTGGCAGGTTATTATAGGAGATTCATTGAGGGATTTTCCATGATAGCTGTTCCGATGACCATGTTATTGAGGAAGAATCAGAAATTTATTTGGAATAAGGAATGTCAAAAAAGCTTTGAGGAGCTCAAGCGCAGATTAACAAGTTCTCCAGTTTTGATTTTGCCTACTGGAGATGAGGGGTATACAGTGTATAGTGATGCTTTGAGGAAGGGTTTATGTTGTGTATTTATGTAGGGAGACATGGTGATAACTTATGCTTCACCATAATTGAAGCCTTATGAGTTGAATTATCCGACCCATGATTTAGAATTGACAGCAGTGATCTTTGCCTTGAAAATTTGGAGGCATTATCTATATGGGATTCAGACGAGGATCTTTACTGACTAAGCCAAAAAGTACTGAATTTGAGATAGAGAAGGTGGATTGAGTTGCTCAAGGATTATGATTTAATGATTGAGTACCATCTAGGGAAGGCAAATGTAGTGGCGGATGCCTTAAGTAGAAAATCATCAATAGCCCATGTTCAAACAGTTTATTTGCCTTTATTGCAAGAGATGTTAAGCTTAAGATAAGCTTGACACAGGAGAAACCGAATTGCATTCTTGCTAACTTCAGAGTAAGACCAATACTCAGGGAGAAGGTTAGGGAGTTATAAGCACAAAATGTAGAATTAGTCAAGCTTCGAGAAGAAATTTAGAAGGGAAAAAATCTGAAGTGGTAGTGAGGGATGATAGACTCATGATAGTAAGAAACAAACTTTGTATTCCAAATGTAAAAGAGGTGAAGGATGAGATATTGGATGAGGCACACAATGCACCTTATGCCATGCACCTAGGTAGCACCAGGATGTACAGGGATTTGAGAGAGCATTTTTGGTGGAAAGGCATGAAAAGGCATGTAGCAGAGCATGTAAGTAAGTGTCTAGTGTATCAGCAAGTCAAGACTGAACACCAGGCACCTTCAGGCAAGTTAAGGTCATTGTCCATACCTGAGTGGAAGTGGCAAAGGGTAACTATGGATTTTTTGATGGGTTTGCCCAAGACCAGTAGGAAGCATGATGCCATATGGTTTATTTGCCTTTGTTGTAAGAGATGGCTAAGCTTAAGATAAGCTTGAAACAGGAGGAACCGAATTGCATTCTTGCTAACTTCAAAGTAAGACCAACACTCAAGGAGAAGGTTAGAGAGTTACAGGCACAAGATACAGAATTAAGCAAGCTTCGAGAAGAAATTCAGAAGGGTAAGAAATTTGAAGTGGTAGTGAGGGATGATGGACTCATGATAGTAAGAAACAGACTTTGTATTCCAAATGTAAAGGAGGTGAAGGATGAGATATTGGATGAGGCACACAATGCGCCTTATGCCATGCACCAAGGTAGCACCAGAATGTACAGGGATTTGAGAGATCATTTCTAGTGGAAAGGCATGAAGAGGGATGTAGCAGAGTATGTAAGTAAGTGTCTAGTGCGTCAGTAAGTCAAGACTGAACACCAGGCACCTTCAGGCAAGTTAAGGCCATTGTCCATACCTGAGTGGAAGTAGCAAAGGGTAACCGTGGATTTTCTAATGGGTTTGTCCAAGACCAGTAGAAAGCATGATGCCATATGGGTTATTGTGGATCGGTTGACGAAGTCAGCCTATTTTCTGGTAATTAAACAGACTGATTCTCTGCATGTGCTAGCAAAGAAGTATATTGATGAGATAGTGAGATTACATGGGATTCCAGATTCTATAGTTTCTGACAGGGATTTTCTATTTACTTCAAGATTCTGGGGAAGTTTGCAAGAAGCTTTAGGAACCAAGCTGAATTTTAGCACGACTTTTCATCCTCAGGAAGATGGTCAATCTAAGAGGACCATTCGGACACTTGAGGGAATGCTCAGGGCATGTGTGGTGGATTTCAAAGGAGCTTGGGATGAGCATTTGCCATTGGTCAAATTTGCTTATAATAAATTGTACCATTCGAGCATTTAGATGGCTCCTTATGAAGCACTATATAGAAGGAGGTGTAGAACTCCAATATGCTAGGATGAAGAAGGAGAGAGGAACCTGATAACACCATAATTGATTCAGATGACAGTTCACAAGGTCAATCTTGTTAAACAGTGGCTTAAAGCAGCTCAGGATAGAATGAAGAGCTACACTGATGCATACAGAAAGGAGATGGAGTATGAAGTCGGTGAGAAAGTTTTCCTTAAGACATCTCCTTGGAAAGGAGTAATAAGGTTTGGCAAAAAGGGCAAGTTAAGTCTGAGATATGTGGGTCCTTATGAGATTGTTGAGAGGATTGGACCGCTAGCCTATAGGTTGGCGTTGCCACCAGAGTTATCATAGATACATGATGTTTTTCATATCTCCATGCTAAGGAGGTATAGGTCAGATCCTTCCCACATCATTCAGACCACTAAGTCTCAGCTGAGAGATGATCTGAGTTATGAGGAGTTTGCACCGGAGATTTTGGACACCAAGGAGAAAGTCCTCAGCAACAAGACAGTTCAGCTAGTCAAAGTCCTATGGAGAAACCATTCAGTGGAAGAGGCCACGTGGGAGCCATTGGAAGCTATGAAAGAGAAGTATCCGTATGTCTTCAATGACTCAGGTAAAAATTTCGAGGACGAAATTCTTTTAAGAGTGGGAGAAATGTTGGCCCCTAAATTCTTTTCTTATTAAATAAGCATGATTTCAATTTATTTTTGAGGTTTTATTGATTGATTGTTTTTGTTTGGAGTTTAATTAGGATGTCAATGGTTGGAGGATTTATTTCTTAGATTGATGGAATTAGAAGTACTAAATGGAAAAGTTAAGATTAAGTTAGAGTATAGTATGGTGTAAGTTAAATTGAAGAAGTAAAAATGTATAAAGGCAAAATGGGAAGATCACTTAAGCTTAAAAGGTATAAGGCTTACATTGAAGGGCATAATGGACATTTGATGATCATTAGATGTGGAAATTAGAAGAAAAAAATAAAATGAAGAGGGAAAGAAGAGACTGTCGTGGAAGAGAGGAAAAAAAGAGAGAAAAGCTAGGGTTTGGAGATTCTTGAAGATTTTGAGGAATTTGAAACATCAACAAGTAAGTATGAGCATTATTCCATCTTTTTTTGGTTAGATGAAACCGAAATATAGCTTCGCATGTGTGGAAAGTGTTAGTAAATGTATAGCAAAGTGTTCTCTTTTAGGGTTAATGATCAAGATAGATTTTGATGTTTTGTTAATGATATTGGGTTGAAATGAGCTTGGAAATGAAGTAGAAGAGATGTTTGAATGTTAAGATGGGTTATATTTGAAAGATGGAAAGTATATAGATGAAGAATGTCGAAAAACAGGTTTTCGGGAGGTTTAACTCCAGCATTTTCGCCGCGGCGAGCTTCTGATTTCGCTGCAGAAAAATCCAATTTTCCTGCGCAAACATGTTTTGGTATTTTGAGCATAACTTTTGATGTAGATGTCCAAATTGAGTGATTTTTTATTTGGTGTAAAATAGAGACATAGGCTACAAGTTATATGAAGGGATAAAGTTCCAATTAAGTTGACAAGGATCTCAATTTTTGAAGGGAAGTTGAATATAGAATGTTGTATTAGAATTGGAACAAACCAAAAATGATTGAGGCATAACTTTTAGAGTATTGAACCAAATTGAATGATTTTGGAGTCATTAGAAACTTAAGACAATGGGGAACATTGTTCTAGAAGAATGTATTAGTAGATTTTTCTTTTACTTGATCATAAATTGGAATTCCTATTGAATGGATTTTTGGCTATTGTTAAAGGAAATCAAAGAAGGCAAGAGGAGCAAAGTATGAGGCACCTTTGAGCAAGTCTTTAAGCAAGGAAATCAAGGTAGGTACATGCTTATAATAGAGTAAATAAGCCACTACTATTTTTTTCTTTAAAGCAAAGAAGTTTACTTATTTCAAATTGCATCATAAGTGTTGCAATTTTTGGACCTTCACTGCGGCGTAAGTCAAGAGCTCGCCACGACAAACTTTTCCTGAAAGGGTTTTTACAGAAGTGTTGGTCCGTTCGTCGTGGCGAAATGTGAAATTTGTCATGGGGAACTTCTGGACCCAGGACCCCAACATTTATGGTTTCATGACTCAAGCGTAGGACTTTAGAAACGAGGCCCACATGTTATGAGATCAAAGCATCAAGATGAATCAAAAATGGTTAAGGATATTTAATTGGAACATGCCCACGTTTTATGGTTTAAGGGTTGGACTCCGAAAACGAGGTCCAACATGTTTTGGTATTAGAGTAAGAAGAGATTTCAAGGAACCACGCTCAAGTATAATGGTAGTTTGTTAAGAGGTTGGGTTTCGGAAACGAGACCCAACAGTTGGCTACTATGATGCAGATTATATAGGGGATAAGGTTAATACGAAAAGCACAAGTGGCTATTGTCAATTCCTTGGTGGATGTTTAGTATCTTGGTTCTATAAGAAGCAAAATATCACAACACTTTCAACAACTGAAGCATAATGTATACCAGTCACTAACTGTTGTGTTCAAATTTTGTAAATGAACATCAACTCTAGGATTTCTCTCTAAACGTTAGTAATATTCCAATATTATTAATCTAAAAATCCAGTGCATCATTTTACTAAGAACATATAAGTTAAACATCATTTTCTTAAAAATCATGTTTTACAAGGAACTATTGAATTATGGCATGTTAATGCTAAAAATCAAGTAACTGACATTTACTAAGCCACTTTCAGATGATAGATTTTGTTTGTTAATAAAAGAGCTTGGTATGTATAGATTATCAGACATCTAACTTTGTTTGAATTTTTTATACTACTTCCTTTTGTAGATATTGACAGGCTCCTTCGAATGTGTTACTTAGAAGGCTCCTATAAATTTAAAAAAGGGAAGAGTAATTTTATTCAGAGATTGAAGTTACTAAACGATGTCATTTCAGATTTTAAAAACACGTGTATAGTACTGTCAGAATTTTGTACGACTGATAGAAGATGCAGAAACAATCGCACCTTTAGGAACGTGTGCGCTCTTTCATCTTCACACCTTATAAACTATTTAGCATCTTCCTACATCTTATCTTAATCATCCCTTGAAGCTCATTCTATCTTACTGCAATCAAACTCTTCCTTTATCAAATCTCTTCAAAATTTACTAGCATCCTTTGTTTTTGAAATTGCATGAACAAAATCGAAAGGTCAAAAGAAATAATGGAAAACCACTTCTAGCTATGGCGAAACCCTACGCCATGAACAAGCTTCTAAAGCTTATGTTTCTGAACCTTCTATGTTACCTACACAAGAATCACCTAAAACCTATATTGAACCCATTTTTGTCTCTTTTGTAAAAAAAACCTAATTTTTAGAACAATCCACACAAAAGACACCCTTGCTTACATATAAGAGAAAGAAGAAGAATATTCCTTTGTCATCACCACTGGAAGAAACAACTTCTGATTCATCCCACTGGAAGAAACAACTTCTGATTCATCCACCAAATATCATGAATCAAAGACCAAACGACGATATGATTCTTCAAATAAATCTAATGAAGAAAGCCCTGTTTTTAATGACACAAACCCTAGCTCGTTAGAAGAGGAAGAAGAAAAAGAGGAAGAAGAAAAAGAAGAAAAAGAAGAAGAAGAAGAGGAAGAAAAAGAAAAAGAATCTCCTAGTGAAGAAGAGCCTACTCTTGTAGGGAGAGTTTCTAGTAAGGGAGAGTTGCCTATTGTATCAAGAAAAGTAGGATTCCTCCCTCCTTCTCTAGTTTCAAGATCCTTCTCTCCTTTGTTTTCACCTTCACCTTCACTTTTACCACCACCAAAGCACAAGACTACTCCCACTCTTAAAATCTCTTCACCTAGTGTTGGACCCCTTTACCGGAGCCCAACTCTTCCTAAACGAATCATCACTTAACTATACTTTTGCTTCATTTTCTTGCTCTGATACCACACATGTTGGGCCCCATTTCTGGAACTCAACTATTTAATCCGAAACGAAACATACCTTAAACTATACTTTTGATATGATATTATCAAAACGATCATATCTTAAATAACATCGCTTCTTTTTTTCATTTTCTTACACATCATTCAAGTAATTTCAATTTCCAATTTGAAATTCATCCCTTACTCAAACCTCAATCGATATGATCCTTCATATTTGAAAACA
>JANZLC010016893.1:0-11217 GCA_026413385.1 Erythroxylum gracilipes
TAAAATTTTTATTTAATAATTAATATATTTTAAAATAAATATTAATTTATAAACAAAATTAAATTATTAATAATATAAAATAATTTTAATTGATAATTTATTAATAAATATTATATAAGATATTAAAATAAACAAATAAATCCAAAATAATTTATCTTTGAGTTTTATCTAATGTGTAATTATCATTAGTAATAAAAATATAACTACATTGACATTAACAAACAAACAGATTTATGCTTTTATTTGAAAGAAAACAAAAGCTATAAATAAAAAATAAAAACTAAAAATAACAACAAAAAATAGAAATAGAACTAAACGACCTTTTAGAAATCCCTCTGAATTTAATTCCATTGCATTGTAATAGTAGAATCAATACTGTGACTCACAACAATTCAACTAAAAATGTTAAAGGAAATATGAGGTATAAGATCTTACAATATAATGATTATTAAATCTTAATTCGCATAACTTAAAACTATTAAAAGCCCGTACTGACAAAGTTTACTTGTTAATTTTTTTTATGTTTAAATGTTTGTTTGCACAAATTTTTTTTAATATTTGTCATGAAAATTAGGATTGGCCTTAAAGTGAGAAAATGCTCTCATGTCTCTTTAACCGAGTCCAAATTAATAAAACTCATCGTTAACTTCTTCTTTTGGTAAATTTTTTAAGCCCGTTTTATTTTTAAACTATTATTACTAATTAAGGAAAAGAAATTAGTTGGACATTCTCCACCTAACGCTTTTCCCTATCCTCAATCTACTATGAGCAACTTTTCTCCTCCTCTTGCACTACCACTAACCTCTCATAAAGCTCACTTGTCAAGACTTCAACTTCCATATTATCCTAATTCTAGGTTCATGACTAAAACCAGAACTTCAAGGCCTTTGTGGTGCACTAAGCTCAACTTTTTAAAAGTTAGTCCATTTTAGAATCCTGAAGATTAAGCCAAGAGAAAAGAATATAGTCTTAGTTGGTGGGAGACTTAGTCCAAGACATAAAGCTAACCAAGAGAAAATAATATAGTCTTAGTTGGTGGGAGACTTAGTCCAAGACATAAAGCTAACCTACTTCCCTTAACAAGAAGGAGAAGAACTTAATGTAGTTTCACCACTTTTGGAAGTTCTCCAAGCTGAAGCAGCAAGATGGGCCTCTACTTTTGTAGGTTACTTCTCAAATAAAAGACTACCTTATCCTCTCATAAAGACCTAGGCTAAAGAAAACTGGGGACATAAAGGATTAGAGAAAGTTCTCATTAATGAAGATGACTTTTTATTATTCAAGTTCACAAGTGAAAGAATGGCTTTAAAAATACTTGAACAAGGCCCCTAAATTGTTAACAGAAATCTTATTATATTTACCCAACGAAAACTAGGTATGGTCCTTAACAAAACCAAGTTAAAAGTGATCCTTATTTGTGATCATTTCTATAACATACCTCTATCATACTAATGCATTTTAGGATTAAGTTACCTTGTAAGTTCAATTAAAATACCATTATGCATAGATGAAAAAACAATTGTATTAAGTAGAATAAGACATGCAAGAATTTGCATTAAAGTGGAAACAACTAGGGAACTACCTAAATCACTAAGGTCAAAGAGATTGGGTGTTAAGGACACTAATTGAAATTGAAATTTTAGTTTCGTGCCAGCAGAACCCCCTAAACTAAAGGAAAAGTCAATGTAGAGAGCAATTCAAAAAAATTCTAAAGAGGGGATTTTGAGGAACTAATTAGGATACAGACTCACATAAAGATGATTAGGAGGACATATAAGAAACTAGTAAATTAGCTAATTATTAACCAAAGGAGATGGGTAATATGGTCATTGAAGATTGAATGTGAGCAATGAATAATTACTTATTTTGTTAGGAGGACTTTCTTGTATCACCCCACTCCCACAAGGCATGTACCCGACATCTATAGGTGATATCCGATTCCGTTCCTCGCGAGGGTGGCATGTTAAAGCACTAAATCAGTCAAAACTCTGCACATTTTTTTTTTGAAACCACAAACATAATATGCGAAAATCGATAATCTGATCGGGCCCACTTTATTCGTAAACTTTTTCAGTCATAACAATACAATCAATAGATTTTTCAATAGTCATTTGGGCCCTTTTACAAATACAAAACACTTTAGTCATAATGTATTTACATTACAACATAAATCATATACACATTTTACAAAACTTTCAGAATACATAAATTGATACAAAAGTTGTGGAATATACAATTCAGTACAAAAAACTAAAGAAATACAATGCAGACGCGAACTGATCCCTACCTCTATCCCTTACTTGTATGCTATAGGGATACTTCCGTTTACCTAACGAGGTATTCTTCTGATCCTGACAAAGATTTGCAAATTTTGGGTGAGTTTTGCGAACTCAATGAGAGACTATCATCGATGGCTCACCTAGTCACATAACACATAATTCACATTCACATTATTTCACATTTCACATTCAATACAATTTAATCATTCATATTATGCATATGCAGTGCACATGAGACCCACTTTCTATTTGTTACCTTGTTGTGACCGAGTGCCTAAACTGTCTCGTATCCATTGGATACCAGACTCATTACTAACTGTCCCTTATCTGATGGGGATACATGGCTCATTTTACATAGTGAGCCTTAGGCTTTTAATCACTTTTTGAGCTCGAGGATCTTTTCACACTTTGAGCTTTAAGTTCTGATTGATGGGTACTCAGGTCACAATTTCCATTATGTTTCATACACATATATTCAATCAATTGAAATTGCTCAATATCACACAATCATATCCACTATCACATTCACATTCACATTGTCATCGGACCTTAGCCTGGCATTCAACACTTAAGTCAAGAAAACACTTATTCCGTCCAATTCACATTTAATGAGCACTTCAATATTTCATTCATACATCACATTCATCGGACCTTTTGTCCAGAAACCAAACACAATCAATCACATTCATATAGTCATTCAATAGTCAATTAATACAAAAATTCAAATAATCAAACATTGAAATGAGACCATCTAGATCTACTCATAGTACGCTCCAAATTAGCATTAACTTTTAAATTTTGGAAAAGCCTGAATGCGGACATTTAACCTACACAACCTATTTGTGCAAGACACACGTTGCACACACATTAATAATGGCACAATTATAAGCATTTATTCATGCACAACTGTGTATATGGACTATGTACAATGCATGCTCAATGACAATTCCGGGTACTTTACCAACTTCATAACTTAATCACTCATCATTTGTTTAAATCACAACCTCCATCCTTTGGTAATTTGATATCAAAAACTCATCCACTAATTTTCCAATATATACCCGTATATGACTAGTGAAGAGGAAAAATAGAGTCTTTATATATATGTATATATATCACTCTCTACTTTTTGCTTAAAACTTAATATTTCCTCTTCATTCCCATTTCATTTCAGCTCAACAAATCACAACCAAATCAAAATCTATCATTTTTTTCATGAACATCAGAACTAGAAACACTCATGCATATTCATAACGTTTTCTGCATTTCTTCACTTTCATTTTTCTGCATTTTCAATTTTTGTATTTTCTTCATTTCTTCCTCTAACTATCACTTTAATCGTTCTTTCTCATCTCTAGACATCACCTTACTCCTATCTCTTATCTCTAAATTCATTTTTAATCATCTCTAAAAACACTCCAAAATGTACGTATATATATATATATATGAACAGTAAAAACATCAACATGAACAGAGCATTCACATATCCATTTCTCCAAATTTTTCTGCATTAATCTCTTACCAATTTTAGTTGATCTTTCAACTTCAAAAGTCATTTCTACAACCACTTATACTATTTTGATCATCTCAAAAACTCCTCACTCATTTTCCAGTAAGAATGAATATCATTGTTCTTAATAATTTAGCAGTGAGTTCATAACAAGCTTACTTGTTTAAAGCTCTAACACTTGTAAAAAATCATGTAACCCTCATCCCTCATGTAACCACGTATATCAACTTGAAAGTTGACAGGGGGTTCGGTCTTTCTTGGGATAAAAGAAAGAAATAACAAAGTACGAATGGTAGTGGATAGGAGAAATCAAGATTTTTCTCTGTTGGAGATTTGATGAAAAACTCTGTGTTGAAGATACACTAGAGAAAGAAACTTCGAGAGAAAGAAATGAAGGAAAGTACAGTAATTTGTCTTTCAAGGTTATTAAAACTCAACTTTAAAGCTGGGACATCTATCCATTTCTTAGCCACTTATCCACTTCCCTTTAATAAAACTCACTTAAGTATGATTTGTACTTAAGTTTATGACTTAATAAAACCACTGAAACATAAGTCATAACCCATTAAATCACTTCCAGATTTTTCCATAAAACATCATTTTGGGTCAACTTTGCATGTCCTTTCTGACCCCGACTCTAAAGTTATTTTGCAACACTTTCTTCTAGAAACATGTTTCCCTATTTCTTATGTTTCCATTGACACCAAAATCATTCAATTTGGTTCAGTGATTTGAAAGATATACTTCAAACATTTTTGGATTGCTCTTGTCCAAAACAGTATACTATGCACAACTTCTATCCAGAATTTAAACATTTTAGAGACTAATTCAAAATCTACTTCTTTAGATTATTTGTATCCCTATGTCTCTAGTTTACTTCAAATTAAAAATCATCTCATTTTGAATCCTACAAATCCATATATAATTAAAATACCAAAGTATGTTCAGTAAAACAACACCAGTTCACTGTTCCAACCGATTCCCTCACTTTCATTCAATCAATATTTTTCAAATCACTTTGGAATGCTACCAATATTTTTTAAAAGGTAGGAAAATGTCTTATGAATCCAATGGTTCAAGAATTACTTCATTTGGAGGTCGGATGATAAAGTTATGGCCGAAAGAATCAAACAAAGTTTTATCCTCAATCATGTTGAACCTGTCCCGGGTAAAATGGCATAACTTTCGCTAGAGATGTCGGATTAAGATGTTCTTTGGACGATTCAAAATAGGACTTCAATATATACAACTTTCATGGAGACCTCAAAGACAGATTCTATCATCTAGAATTGGACCAGGAGATAGGGTCAGATGAAACCAGACGAAAAGTTAGACAAATTGGGAAGATTGCCATAACTTTCCCTATAGATATCAAATTAAGGTGTTCTTTGGATGGTTCGAAAGAGGACTTCAAGATCTACAACTTTTATAAAGACCTCAAAGACAAATTATATCATATGAAGGGTCAAAAATGGACCAGAAAATAGTGCATAGAAGAAGTTTCAATCACAAAAGAAGAAGCAGAAGTCAGCTATAGAAGAAGCAGAAGGTCAAACATAGAAGAAGCAGAAAGTCAGCCATAGACGATATGACGTCATCGCAGATGATATGACATCATCACAGACAATATGTCTTCATAGACGATGTGACGTCATTACAGATGATACGTCTTCACAGACGATATGACGTCATCACACAATATGACATCATCACAGACGATATTATCTATACCCCTGAACATCTCCACTTATAAGGACCATAACTTTCGACTCCAATGTTCAAAATTCTCATACTATATACCATTGGAAAGATAAAAGAAAGAACTACAAATATCTAAAGGAAACTTTGTCAAAATCTATCTAGATCAATCCCAAATTTCCCCTGAAGTCTGAACATGAATTTTTCATCCATCCATCAATGTACTGCACCTAATTCTCAACTTCATGAAATTTTGAGACTCTTAGAGACAGAATTGAAATTCGATGTCTTCATAAGAAATGTAACCATATGTCTTTAATTTAATCCAAATGGAGAATCGTCTCATTTGGATAACTAAAGAAAACGTTATGGCTAACAGACCGAAGCACACTTAGTGAATATTTTCCAGATCAACTACCAATTTTGTTTTCAAATCTTTCCTTATTACAACTCATACCAAGATCACTCTTTTTACTCCCTCTACTTCTCATTTTCAATAAAATCGCATTTAAAATCAATTATACCTGGAAGTTGTCAATGAATGCATGTATATATTTTTATGTACAAAGATTCAATATTGATGTGCATATATGCTAATATTATGCATGAGCAAGAAAATGCATTTCCTTAATCTCTTTTTAAGCTCATATGTACTGAATTTTCGGGTCCTAACCCTTAGTATGGGAACGGGATGTTACATTAGGACTACTAGCATTTGATTTTTATATATAACAAACTCGAGAGGAAGCTATTTTATTTCAAATGCCAGCTTCACTTAGGCTTTTATTTGCTAACTTATGTTTTATTGTTCACCGACAAACCCTAAGTAGCTCTGGGAAACATTCAAAGATGATCTTTGTTCTGATTACCAACATTCTTCCTCCTATAATGCATGTACATCTAAGGAAGTTACAAGGATGGCCTTTTAAGATATTAATAAATCCCTGGAACAAATGGGGAAAAGCTTAAGCGATTATCATTTTGCTAATTATCTCTTTGAATTGCCTATCATCAACATCTTAGTAAAGAAATACAAAGTATGAAGAATATATAGGTTGATCCAGAAGACTTATTATTACATTCAAGGTTGAATAATGAGAAAAAATACATATTTGATTTGATTTTGCATTTGGTTTTGGCTTCAAATGGTGGAAGTTTTTTTATTGATGGTCCCGGTGGAATTGGGAAGACTTTCTTATATCAAGCTTTTCATGCAATTTTACGGTCACAAGGTCATGTTACAATTGTTGTTGCTACATCAGGTGTTACGGCATCAGTCCTTCCTTATGGTAGGACAGCTCACTCAAGATTTAAAATCTCACTTGATTTTTCAAAGAAGAAAGTTTGTCAATTAAGTAAGCAGAGCAGTACTGTAAAATTTATATTTGAATCTAGTCTTATCTTATAGGACAAGGCTTCCATGGTAACACGAGAAGCCATTGAAGCATTTGATGACTTACTTCAAGATATCATGGACTCCAATCAGCCTTTTGGAGGAAAGATTGTTGTAGTTGATGGTGATTTTCGTCAAACCTTGCCAGTTATAGACCAAGCCATAAAACAACAACTAATTGATTCAAGTCTTCTAAATTCGCATCTCTAGCAACACGTGTAAATTTTCTTTGACAGTAAATATGAGAGCTATATCAAATCCAGCTTTTAGTGAATTTTTATTACGAGTAGGAGAAGGCATAAAATCAGTCGACGAGCAAGATCAAATTTTCTTGCCAAAACAACTGGTTATTCCTTACCATAACAATGATGAATCTCTTAACAGGTTATATTTTTTATAATTTATTTTTACTATCAACTTTTTTTACAAAAATTAAAGATAGATGTTTCTGATGCACCATTGCCTTCACCAGGTTACTTTAAAACGTCTTCCCTGACTTAAGCTTGTATTCATCTGATCCATATCAGATAATAAATAGATATATATTGTGTCCAACAAATGGTTGTGTTGACGAAATTAATGACATGATGATCAACAAATTGTCAAAAAATCTACATTCTTACATAAGTTTTGACAAAACGGTTGACTGAAGACATCAAACAGATTATGAAAATTTTCTCAATTCTTTAAATCCTCAAGGTCTACGTCCGTACAAAATGTTGCTCAAAAAACGGCTCTCTAATTATACTCTTAAGAAATTTGAATCTAACTGAGGGACTATGCAATGGGATAAGATTGATATGTAGACAATTAAAAGACCATACAATTTCTACAGAAATTGTCTTTGGACCTCATAAAGGAAAATTAGTTTTTATACCTAAGATTCCTTTACAATCTTCAAAAAATGAAATACCTTTTATCATAACACAATTCCCTATTCGTTTATGTTTTGCAATGACCATAAATAAATCCCAGGGTCAAACACTTGATTATGTAGGAATTTATTTCCATTAGCCTGTATTCTCACATGGACAACTATATATGGCTTTGTCAAGAGCTTGGACTCCTAAATCAGTTAAAGTTCTGATTATTCTAGGAACTTTTTAGTCTTTGAAACTTGATCGAAAAACAAGAAATATTGTGTTCTATGAAATTTTTCGATTAGTCAAATTATAAAGTATAAAAACATCAAAAGGTATATGAATTGCTTTATTCAAGTTTATTTAATTTCTTTTTATATACAAGAAAATATTTTTCTGATTATTTTATTAAGTAATATTTTAAGGATGGAAAAATGTTTATTAATCAAGGATATTTTACCTGGTGCTCAATGGTGGTCATGTGAAATTACTATCTAAGACAAACAACATATTGTTACATCACCAAACACGTCATCGAAGAGACAAAAGTTTATCTTTTTTTATTCTGAGGTATAACAGCTATACTTTCTTCATTAAAAATCTTCCCTTTTTCATTAACTTTATTATTAACTATATGTTTATTATTAACAAGGATCACAAGTTGAAGCTATTATCTTTAACAATGATATCCAATGAATGAGCCATATTTTGCAGTCGTATAAGAAATATATCATTTGTAATGCCATTGTGAAGCCAATTCCGCCTCAGTATCAAACTAAAGACTTAAAAATTCAATGGCTAATTACAAAGTCGCACTGTTGTTAAACCTGTAACAGATGATGACAGCATCATTCCCATGAAATTCAACTATACATCTTTTACGGATCTTATCAACTATATGAACTATAAGGAAAAATCAGTCGGATAGATCCTTTATCTATTTCTTTCCAAAACTTTGACTTTTTTCCTATTATATCTAATTATATTTATCTTTAACATGTGATAGATATTTTGGTTATGGTTGTTGAAGTCTTGGATCAGAAAGAAATCAGCAAAGATGGCAAACTTTCAACTGTCCAAAAATTCGTTCTTACCAACAAAACGTATGTTACATTCTCTATTATTCTATATAACTGTTAAAACCTGAGACGAGTTCTTTTCCTAACATTTTTTATTTTTATATTAGGTAACAAACCGTTATACTATCAATGTGGAATGCTTTTGTTACCAATGAGGCAACAAATTGTCGAATCCTAACATACTTATCCGATAATTGTGTGTCGCAGGCTAAAAGTTAACTTTTATAATGGTAATTTTGTTTTTTGTTCACCACGCTTTTACATTTTTCTTTTATTTATCCTTCTTTTTTTTGGTAAATTATCCTTCTATTTTATTCTTACCTTACAATTGAAGTATTTTAGGTGTTGCATTATCTATATGGATTGACTCCACAATTCTTATTGATCCACCAATACAAGAAGCTGCAGATCTTAAAAATTGGTACTGCCACATTTTTTTATCTTTCCTCTAACAATGAATAAAATTAAATACAAATTTTAGAATATTTTAATGCTTTTACATTTATAATAATCATTTTCAGGACATAAAGAAATACTAATAAGCTCAAAAACCTTATTAACCAACAAGCTTATCTCAGATATAATCCTTATGTATCTTTCGGGTCACATCAAAAATTATTAAAATCATCTTCTTAAAGTCTACTAGTAAGGTAAATACATTTTATATTCTACTATAAGCTTTCTCCCTCACACGTTGTCTATCTGATATTAATATTTCTAACAAATATGTATCTATATATTTGCAGACAGCATGGATTAAAGCTCATATTTCCTTTCAACACGTTTTACAAAAGTACTAGTATATGGCCTGCAAAAAATGCTTTCGCTCAACAGCCGCTACATATGGAATTACATTCACTTGTAATTCTTGTAGGGAGAAACTCCCAGTTGAACCCACGCATTTCTTTTTCCCTTTTTTCTTTTCAATTTTCTGCCTTTTCTTGTGATGCAACGTATTTGTTGGGAAATTAATTTTTTTCAACATTAGCAAGTTAATTTTGTTATATGTCACGGGTGTGACATGTTAAGTCACACCCGTGAAAACCCATAATCAATACCGTGAGACCTTCACAATATGTCACAAGTGTGACATATTAAGTCACACCTATGAGACCTTCTCATGGGAGTGATTTAACATGTCATGCCCATTAGGCATTTCGGAAATTTCTGATTTTAATATGTTTTTTTTATAATCTCCTTTCTTTTATAACAAGCCTTTATCATTTATATCTAAGTAGCATACATATTCTCATTAACTTTTATTTGCAAATGTATATGTCGCTATGATGTTGATTTAACTGACGAAACAGGAACTGTCACAGCTTCTATTTTTAGCGAACTTAATGAAAACCTCTTGAAGTTAGTGCAATTGAAGCTATGCAATTTTACCATTAGGTTATATTTTTTTTGCTTACTACAAATACATTTATATTTAATAACAAGCGTTATGATATCTTTATCATATGACTAATCATCTACATTTTTCCTTCCTATAACAAGAGTATCGAACTTCCTCTAGAAAAGGTATACGCAGAATTGAAAACTAAGACATTTCTTCTTTATATCAAACCTGTTCACATCCACTCACCAGATGGAAGACAACAGTTCACTATTATCTATTACCTTGAAACTGATGATGGTGAATTACAAAAGGGTTCAACTTCAATTGAAAAAGATGATGACATGTCAACTGATGATCAAAATAACAATACTGACATTACACATACACATATTTCAGGTATTTATCATTATTTATTCAATCAATGTTTGCATTTTTAGCTTTATCAAACTACGTGAAATGTTTTTTTGGTAATTATATTATCATCTGTTATTTATTTACTCAACATTTTTTTCAAAAAAATAATGTTCACTTTTATACTCTATCGCTAATATATTTTGTTTTTTTTATTTTTAGAAGATATTGTTGTTTCTTCTTCAAGAGTAAGACAATGTCTTCACAAAAGATTCAGCGACACTGAACCTATAACAACCTCAAATGTAGATGTTGATGACAGCAACAAAAAACCCAAATTGTCGTAAACTTTTTTCACAGTTCGTAAAACAATATAAACATGTAACTTTTCTAACTTTTGTGCTTTAATTTCCTCTTTTCTTGAACTTCCTTTGCTAGCCTTTAATATCTTTCTCGCTTATACTTGGATTTACTATTCTTTTACATTTTTAGCTCCTTATATAATAGTCTTGGGAAACCCGTAACAAAATTGTGTATACTTGCATAGTGGTTTTTTGTTGTTAAGTCACAACCGTGACTAATATTTTATGACTTAGTTCATAACCGTGACTTGGTTGTGCCATGGGATAATTGTCTTCATTAAACTCATCCACATTCATAAAATAATTACTTCAAAATTCATACAAATTTCAACATATCAAAAGA
>JANZLC010016942.1:0-11214 GCA_026413385.1 Erythroxylum gracilipes
AGGCACTTGTCCCCCATCCTAGAGACGAATCTGCTTAGAGAAACTATCCGTCCTGTCAATATTTGAACATCTTTTAAACATCATGGTGACGGCATCTGGACGATAGCTTCAATCTTTTCCAGGTTTGCTTCAATCCCCCACTGAGTAATCATAAATCCCAGGAATTTTCCGGATGCCACACCAAATACGCATTTTTCAGGGTTCAACTTCATTTGAAATTTATTAAGGGTCAAGAAGACTTCTCTAAGATTTTTCACATGTTCAGCGGTCGTGTTGCTTTTGACGACCATATCATCCACAAAAGCCTCGACTGTTCGACCTATCTATTTCTTAAAAACTTCCATAACAAGCCGCTGAAAGGCATTACCTGGTAGCAATACGTGCCCTGGTCGGTTATAAAAGTCGTCTTTTCTTCATCTTCGAGACTTATTTGAATTTGATGATAACCTGATAAAGCATCCAAGAAACTGAGAAGCTCATGTCCTGATGTAGAGTCCACTAGCTGATCGATTTTGGGTAGGGGAAACTGTCTTTTGGGCATGCTTTATTCAAGTCAGTGAAGTCGATACACATCCTCCACTTTCCGTTTTTCTTCTTCACGAGTACCACATTCGCCAACCATTCCAGGTATTTGACTTCCCGAATGAACCTAGCATCAAGTAGTTTTTCTATCTCTTATATCACTTCCTGCCTCTCTTTGCTCTGCCACAGCTTCTTCTGTCTGACCGGTTTGTAGTCTTTTCAAATACTGAGGGAATGTGATGTTACCGAGCGAGAAATTTCAGGCATATCGCTCGGTACCCAAGTAAAGACCAATTTGTTCTCTATCAAGCACTCGGTGATTTCTTTGACTAGGCCTTTTTCATGTTTGGAACCCAGATTTGTGAATTTGGATTGATCTTCTTCATCCAATATGACCTGCTGTGTTTCTTCCAGGGGGTTCATGCTCTCAATTTCTTCATCGGCTCTCACATCGAGAGAGCTTGTCAAGACTACCGCTCCATCAAGTGTCCTTGTTTTCGCTAAATAGCATTCCCTAGCAATTCTCTGCTGGCCCTTGACAATACCGATTCCCTGGAGTATTGAGAATTTCATTGCTTGATAATAGGTCGATACAACTGCTCTGACAACGTTTTGGTGGCTCTTCCAATTATGGCATTGTATGATCCTACAAACTTCACGACCAAGAATTCAACACTCTTCTCTACTTGACGTGGCTTTTGTCCGAATTTTACGTTCAAGAGGACTCGGGCAAATGGGTATGTTGATGCTCCTATTACCCCTTTGATGGGTCCCTCAATTGGCAGTAGTCGCTCCTCCGGAATCTCCATCTGCTTAAAAGCATCATAATATAACAGGTCGACCGAGCTTCCTGTGTCAATCATTACCCGTTTCACTTCACTACCGTCCATATTCAAGGTGACCACTAGTGCATCATCATGAGGACAGCTAACACCATCCAGATCAGATTCGTCAAATGAAATCACTCCATCATTCTGCTTCTTTTTCTTGGCTGACAAGTCTTCAATGACCTGCCTGGCATACCTCTTTCTTCCTCTTACAGTGGACCCTTCTGCTGCACTACCCCTGAAAATCATATTGATGACCCTAACCGGTCGATCATCTTGATGTTCGGTATTTCTATCACCTTTTGCCCTAGACTGTCCTCTCGTGTCACGTCGGTCGTTCGTATTCCTGTTCTGCCTCCCTCCCTTGTTCGTGTTATTTTGCCTCCAAGGCTTTTGCCAGTTGTCAGACTGACCGCTCCTACTCTCGTTATCTCGATCGGCATTTTTTTCGTACTTCAAAAATCTACCTAGCCTTCCCCTCTGGATAAGGAGTTCGATTTCTTTCTTTAATTCCCAGCAATCCTCCGTGTCATAACCGACATCTCTATGGAAACGACAATATAAAGAAGAATCCCTTTTTTGAGAGGAGTTTTCAATTTATTGGGTTCTCAGAGGGATTCCCCTTCTACTCTCATGAACTCCAGTACTTCCGCATACTGCCTGTTGAGCGGAGTGAAGGATTCTCGCCGTTGGTCTTTTCGATCGGTCGGCTTCCTCCAACTAGACTGATCTTTCTGTCGCTTGAGCGAATCATCTGTTCTGCCACTTGGCCAGCGGTTTATGTTTTTCAACACTTCCTTTAGCTGGATATACTTATCCGCCCGACTTCTTATCTCTTGAATAGATTTAGGCTGATCGAGGGCCAATGATTTTTTAAACTCCTCATCCCTCGTGTTGCTCATAAGGGCGGCCAACATGGACGAGCAGATAAGGTCAGGGACGTCAACAACTTCATTGTTGAACCGAGTGATGAACTCCCGCAAACTTTCATTCGTTCCTTGGGTCAACTGCATCACTTCCAAGGTAGTCTTCTGTGGCCATTTACTTGTAGCAAACTGGTTGAGGAATAGCAGGTTGAAATCCTCAAAACTGGTTATGCAACGTGGGGGTAAGCTGTTGAACCATCTTCGGGCTCCTTCTTGAAAGGCTGTACAGAAGGCCTTACACTGAATGGCGTCAGGGATGCAATGCAGGTTCATCATTGATTGAAAGTGCTGCAGATAGTCGAGGGGATCGGTCTTTCCAGTATATTTTTCAGGCGTTGGTATCTTAGTACCGACCGCTAAAAGGCTATCCAGGATCTCCGAGATGAAAGGAGAGCCGTACTGTGTTGATGGTTGATTAGGACGGGAATTCATGGCTATATTGATTCGATCATCCATGATTTTTTCTATGGCTTCAGCAGAGTGCCGATCGGCCATCACACCAATCTGCCGATCGGGGGTTTGCTGCTGTTCCGGTTGAGACTGTAAGACTTGACGAACCAATAGATTGCCGCTTCCTCTATTTGTCTTTGTGTGAGGGAGGTTTGTTGTGGTGCAGGAGAATTCGTGTTGAGGGGATGTTGGATGTGAGGGTGTGAATTGGTTCCAATGTCGTCCTCCAAGGCCACGCTCTGCGCTTCTTGATCTTGGTTTTGGGATTGTTATGGCTGATCGTGCGGATGTGAATATCGAGTCTGGTTATTCGGGTTTTGAGGGGGTAGCTCATCTATGCTAGGGTTTTGGATGATGGGTGGAAGGTGTGTCTGGTGATCATGATGCAGCCAGGGAAGGGCGACGGGTAGCCGCAATCCCATTCGCTGTAGTGCAAGTGCCGCGACAATGGCTACATCAGGATTTGTTGCCACCGCCTGACTGATCTGAGTGCTTCTAGACGTGGTGCCCTGACGCCCGACCCCACGGTGGGCGCCAACTGGTTCTGTCTGATTTTGATGGGGCTGGGCCTTGTTGCTTAGATCCATGAATTCGTTTGACTTCAACCAAGGAATACCTGCAAAACAGTAAAGGCACACCGGGGGTTGACTACCGGTAGGCCACTCCGACGCTCAAGTCAGTCTTTTTGTAAGGGTTTTGGTGGCTAGGAATAAAGAAAATACGAGGGTTCTGAAGTTGTACCTACCTCATGAAGAAATAGTGCACTTATATAGTAAATACCTGGAGGATTTAGGTCTCCATCTAAGAATAGGAGGTCACCATCTATGAATGGGCTGTCTATGCCTGGGCCTGGGCCTGGGCCTAGTAGGACCGACCCAACCAGACTCCAATGTCTAAAATTCTCATACTAGCTACCATTGGAAAGATAAAATAAAGATATACAATTCTCAAGAAGGCAACTTTGTCAAAATCTATCTAGATCAATCCCGAATTTCCCCTGAAGTCCAAACACGAATTTTACATTCATCCACCAATGTATTGCACCCAGTTCTCAACTTCATGAAAAATTTGAGACTCTTCGAAACATAATTTAAATTTTATGTCTTCATAAGAAATGTAGTCATATGTCTATAGTTTAATCCAAATGAAGAATCATCTCATTTGGATAACTAGAGAAAAATTTATGGCTAACAAACCGAAGCACACTCAGTGAATATTTTCTAGATCAACTACCAATTTTGTTTCCAAATCTTTCCTTATCATAACTCATACTAAGATCACTCTTTCTACTCCCTTCACTTCTCATTTTCAATAAAATCACATTTAAAATTAATTATACCTGGAAGTTGTCAATGAATGCATGTACAATTATTTTTATGTGCAAAGATTCAATATTTACGTGCATATATGCTAACATTATGCATGAGCATGAAAATGCATTTCCTTAATCTCTCTTTGAGCTCACATGTACCGAATTTTCGGGTCCTAACCCTTAGTATGAGAACGGGATGTTACATTTCTCCCCTTTTTAATAAATTTCATCCTCGAAATTAATATCTGATTGATCGATAAGGCAGGGGTATACTTCACCACTCAAATACTTTCTCCCAGTTGACCACAGTTGATAGACTCAATAGGTCTTTCAATCACGTATTTAGCTATCATACTATCTTGACTATTTCATCAATATATTCCAGATTACTAACAAAACTTTTACTTCGTATGCTGCCAATCTATCTCTATCGATCATATCATTATTTCTTAACCTATTCACATATCACATATTAAAAATCCAAGACATCTTTTATCGGTAATACTAACTCATAATAATTTTTGTACAGACCAATTCATAATAGCTTAAATTATCCTGTCTCTAAATCTGAGCACACCTTACCAAGGTGGTACTAAAAAAAACACTTCGTCTCTCCTTTGATAATTCACTTCTCTTCAGTGTTAATACATTTAGTTCTTATGTCTATTTCACTATATTCCATATGTTCGGTGTTGATCCACCTAACTCATTTATCTTTCTTGAATCACTTAACTCCTATTGTAGATTCACTTCACTCATCACCAGTATCTCGAATCAATTATGGTCTTTGACCATTTTTAGGCACTCTTCATTTCAATGTAAGGGTGAACAACCCCTTTTTGTAATACAACAGCTCATAGATCAATTGATGTCACTATGATAACAATTGCTATGCCTGTAGTCAATTGGAACTATATATCAATCTCATATTCATATGAACTCCAAAATATAAGCTTTAAGCACGTCCCCAACAGTTAGAACTGTTGGTTATTCAAACATTCAGCCACTTTTTTCTACATCCTTAGCAGCTAAATACTATTTCGTATTCATACTTGGATGTCTAGCTTAGGTTGTTACTTAGGCTTCTCTAACAATCTCTTTGCTCAATCATCTTTATCGGGTGTACATACTTCTTATTTCAATTATAAAATATCATTCTTCCAATTCAAACTCAAAATTCAGATTCGTTTTCAATTCCTCTATAGGATTCACAATCCTGAATCCTTAGCTTTTAGGCTTTGTTACTTCTTTCATATGAAACTGATCTTAAATTTCAATAGCTAATAGTACTTTGAATTGTCCAAAATTTAACTCGACATTATGTACTCTTTATTGCACTAGGTTTGGTAACCTCAATATCTGAATTTGTACTATTCCATTATAGAATTGTCTGTTCAATGTATCAGATTACACACTACCTTTACCAATATAGTACCCATTTACACATTCCTTTAAAACTCAATAATTACCTCAATCTTTACTGATCTATATATTCATATATCCAGAATGTTTCTGTACCTATAATATCTCCAAGCATACAAAGCAATTACTATTGTAGCAAGTTCTAACTCATATAACAATAATAAACTTATGAGGCTTAATTGCCTCTATGTATACAAACTCTCTTTATCATCACCTCTGTTTCCTTTGGGTCTCCCAATGGGCCATGTTCAAATACTATCACATCCACAATTTATTTGATCAAGCTAAGATTGACTCTTATTAAACTTGGCATATACTTGTTTGTACCTTTATGGTATTTAAGATTTCCTCAATTGAAAAAAAAAGTATTCTCTCAACTTTTTGAATATGCTCCAAATATCCTTTATGATCCTAGTCACCAATTGATAATTTTTTTTTCTTAGATCACTTTAATCTTCATTACCATAATACTTTTGAGGCATGGTTAACTCCAACAGATACACCCCAACTTCCCTTGTGCCCTTGATTAGTTCTCATAATTCATAAGTAACTAATTCCTTAAATAAGGTAATTTTATCACACGTTATTTTTAGTCTCCTAATTGACTTCTTTTCTCGAATGGCTTTCTCTTTTCATTCGATTTCCTCTAATTTAACATTGAATTATTATAACGTCTATTCATTCATACTGGTTTGTCCACACATTTCAATTTATTTGCAATCATATCTTCCTATGTTAGTTACACATTCATCAAATATAATTTGTATCTCCCAGACATATTTACATAGAATATAATGTGGACCTATATCCTCCTCAAAGTCAGTAATCTAATCATAGAGTTGAATACTTCACATCAAACAAAATGCGTATACTCTCAATAACATATTCTATCTCTTATGCCTGAGTCTTCGCTACGGATATAACTCCAATATTCACCTTTGATTCATTACCTATTCATTTATGATTTATTTCTTCGTTCATCATTTTTTTATTTGAATCATCTGATCAACTCAACCTAATGTAGGGAAATTCTTCTTTTAAAGAAGATTTCTTGCTACTATCATTGATCTTATTCATGCAATCTTTATCAATCAAATGTTATCATCATCACATTATTAGCCATGCTTAATACCTCAAGAAGATCAATTTCAAATGTTCATAATATCTCAATAGTATCAACTTATGCTTTAACTTATATGATCAAACCATCCTTTATAATAAGGCTTAGTAAGATATTAAGCAAAATCATTTATTCTAACACATTGGTATATACCATCAAAATCATTACATCTTATCTAGATATTTATTTGTGCCTATTAATCAATTAATAACATTCGCTAAAGATACTTGAATTCCAATTGATTCCATATAACATTTCTCTCTTTGTTCTTGCCCACAATCAGGGTATCCCAACACTATCATGACCGAAACCTATTTTTGTTAGGCCACTATCGTGCCCTACACTTTCCCTTCTCATTATCAAACATACTACCACAACTTTCACTCCAATTTTCCAGAATTTACCTCTTCTGAGGCTATCTCATTTCATAATGAGTCAACTATCATATTGAGTGCATCAATTCTTCTCATTTGATTCTTCATCTTTTTCTTTATCTAATTCATACACAAAATCCTCTCCTATATGCATTTCTAACTTTCTCCTTACTACACATACACATCATTCATCTCTAATAAAGTCATTTATGACTATTTTGTTCCCCTTTTACTCTTTCCTCATTTATATCTCATTTTCCTATTGTCATTTATTCATCTTACATATATATACTTGCAATCCATTCGGAGTTATAGATGCATAATCATCATGAAATTTCAATCTCAATCTCCACTAATATATATATATTCTTACGGAGGATCATAGCTTTTGTCATATTAATCAACAATTAATTCAATTCCAAGTTCCTCTTTGTAATATCATAACAATTTCTGTTTTCATTACATTCTACTTGTACACTTTAATCTCGTCATTTCTACTTATATCACTATTTCTCTCAAACAATACATTCACATCTATATCACATTTTGAGGATATATTATCACAGTCCAACATGGATATCATGTTCAATGATACAATTCCATATATAAATATAGTGAACCTTTATCTATCATACAAAACCAGATACTATTTCTCATGTCTAAATGTCTATAAACCTTCATTTCCTCACATTCTAACAGATCATCCTTCTTCTCAGTGCTTCTCATAGCTCAAACTCTTAAAGAATGCTCATGCATGTGTCTTATGTAAATGCGAGTCATACTAGGGTCAGTTGCTACTGTCTACTATAACATGACAAAAATGAATGTAACTTGACATATATTTTGAAAATGCCCATATAAGATAGTAATTCTGGGCTCTGATACCATATAAATGTAACACCCTACTCCCACAAGGCACGTACTAGGCATCTATGAGTGATATCCGAGTCTGAGCCCCTCAAGGGTGGCATGCTAGAGCACTCAGTCAGTCAAAAATCGGTATAAAGTTTTTTAATAACAAACATACACAGCTTTTTGCGGAAATCAACAATTCAAATTGGGCCCATTTTGATTCATAAATATTTTCAATCATAACAATACTATCAGTAGAATTTTAATAGCCATTTAGGGCCCATCACAAATACAAAACACTTTAGTCATAATGTCTTTACATTACAACATAAATCATTTTTACAATAGTTTTGAAATATACAAATTTATACAAAAATAGGAAAACACAAATGCAGACGCGAACTGATCCCGACCTCTATCCCTTACTTGTATGCTCTAGGGATACTCCCGTTTGCCTAATGGGGTATTCTTCTGATCCTGAAAAATAATTGCAAATTTTGGGTGAGTTTTACGAACTCAATGAGAGATCATCATCGATGCCTCACCCAATCACATAACACATAATTCACATTCACATCATTTCACATTTCACATTTCACATTCAATACACTTTAATCATTCGTATTATGCATATGCAGTGCACATGAGACTCACTTTCCATTTGTTACTTTGTTGTGCCGAGTGCGTAAACTGTCCCGTATCTATTTAGGATATAGGGCTCATTAATAACTGTCCCTTATCTGATGAGGATACAAGGCTTATTTTACGTAGTCAGCCTTAGGCTCTTAATCACTTTCTGAGCTCGAGGCTCATTTCACACTTTGAGATTTAAGCTCTAATCGGTCGCTACTCAAGTCACAGCTGCCATTATATTTTATGCATTCATGAAATCGATTGCATCAATCACATTTGCATGTTCCCATTCAATCACATTCCTATATCATCGGACCTTAATCCGACATTCAACATTAAAGTTGAGAATCACATTTTTACTTACATGCAATTGCACATTCAAAACACATTTAACAATCAAATTATGTACACTTAGTTCATCTCATTCACGTACAAGCAGCACTTCAATATCCCAATCAAACATCATTATCATATAAGCATTCAGTAGTCAATCAATATAAATATTCAAACAAAACAAACAATGAAATGAAACCATCTAGGTCTACTCACAGTACACTCCAGATTAACATTTGTTTCCAAATTTTGGAAATGCCTGAATGCAGATGTTTAACCTGTACATCACAATTATGCAAACCGCACATTGGACACACATTATTAGTTGCACAATCACATAAACATTCTGTTTTACACATATGTATATGTGTAATATATAATGCATGCTCAATGACAATCCCGAGTATATGTTCTAAATTAAAATCTTATGCTCATTCTCATTTCATAATTCATATATGTCTAATTTAACTTAGATTTATTCTTCATTTTTACTTGATCATTATAAATTATCCATTCAATCTTTACCCTTGGTATGTGTCTAGCTTATTCATAAGCTTACACCTCAACAACACTTGGTTACTCTATATCATAACTCAATTTCTCTTCATCTCTTTTCTAACCTCATATGATCTCATAATATCTAATTCTCATTCAGAATTTAGCAATTCAAACATATACGTACACATAGGCACATCGCTCATTTACACAATAACCATAAATATATTATCCGCCTCGTTCGCTTGTAAAACTCTAAGTCAAGGTTGTCTTTTCCTTGCTCTTGGGTAGGATTCTCTTAGTTCCCTAAAACAAACCAAATCTCATTCAATAGGAATCAAATTGAAAATCCCGTAATGCAAAATCACTAAAATTGATTCTAGAATACTGAAACCCAAGAGTTTTCTAAACTTCACGAACTAGAATCCTTCCAAAAACCCAAAAGATTCAAAATGATCTTGCCTTGATTCTTCACCAAATGAAGAGATTTTCGGCTCAAAGGGAAGCTCTTCTCTTCCTCTACCTTTTTCCCTTCTTGAATAGCTTCAAAACCTCTCTTGAAGTCTAAGAAAAATTAAACCATAGCTTGTTTTCTCTTCTTTCTCTCCTTCTCTCCTTCTCTTTGTATTTCTTTCTCTTCTTCATGACACTCTTTCCTTTTTTTTCTCTTCAATTTTCGTTCTTCACTCTTCTTAAAATGCAAGACAACACTTCTTCTTCCAATTGTGCCCTTAATGATTGAGAATTGTCCATTTTTCCCTTCCATTTAAGCCTTTATTCCTTTATCAAATCATAATTTCTAGATTTGGATACATTGACATCACATAGTACATTCTTTAAGCTATGACATCAATTAACAACCTAAACTTATCAAGCTCTTAACCAGTTACTCAAGCAATAATTTAGGTTCATTCCAATCCTTAATCAAGTCCAAATACACCAATTTAGAGTGACTTTTCCTCAGCTGGATCAACATGTACACAAGGATAAAATTAAAATTCCAAAATTAATTTCCTTTAAAGCTACTTCATTTCATGCTAGTCTAGCTTCCATATTGGTTACATTAAATCTCATAAAAATATGCTCATTTGTTTCATTATCATTCACTTTATACAATCATACATGCAATCCTAACTTTTCTAGATTTGAAAACACTTTAATAACACCTATCTTTAGTATGAATTCATCATCAATTATACTTCAAATCCCAACTTAAATCACCCAAAAAAATAAAAATATAAGGTACCCCTTTCATTCATCATTATCCAGCACAATTTCAACACCAATACCATATTCAATCAATCCCTAATCAGTCATCATAATTTCTACTAACACATGCCACAATAGATCAATACTTCACTTGTTCAGCTCAAATGCCACCTCAATGTATCAAGCCTGCTTTGCCTCACATGCATACAAGAGCATCTCAGGAACAATGAGGGAGTAGGATGAGTTTCAGCAGAGACAAGAAGAAGACAATAGAATATAGCTATCTTTCTAAAGAGATTGACAAGGGTTTTAAGATGGTAATGGACAGAATTTAGAGCAAAAACTCGAGATGTGAGAGAGGAGTGAGTTTCGGCAGTGAGAGGGAGAAGAAGGAGAAGGTTATAGCAGAATATAATGGAGATGATTCTGGAAGTGTCTATGTCGTATAATGTAGGTGTAAGATGAGTTTAATGACATTTGTCAAGTGTCTAAGCCAGCTACATATCCACTCTTTAGGTTGCCAAATGTCACTTAGTTCTTCTATTGGACCCCGAACTTTTCCATGAAAATTTGATTTATTAAGTGAGATTAAATGAGAAATTAGTGGTGTTTAATGTCTGATTTGGGTAATGTCAATTTGAGCGAATTGCAAGGATAATTTGAGGATAATACATGAAATGCGTGTTTTGTGTATGATTATGTTACTTTGTTGATAATGCATGGGATTGTGATGGAGGTT
>JANZLC010017061.1:0-11210 GCA_026413385.1 Erythroxylum gracilipes
CTTAACCAATTCTATACATTTTATTATTATCAAAACATAAGTAGGATTTAATTTGTCAACCACCATTGGTCCAACACTCAACATGTGCTTTCACCTTCTCCGGAGACTTAAAGGTGCAATTGGTCGATGGGTTTTTGGGCAACAAGCTTTTTGGGAGCCATTAAAGAAGTAAAATCTGCAAAAATAGGTGAAAGTTCAGCACGTTTTTTAGATGGAGAAAAAAAATAAAAACTCACAAAATCCTTGTATTCTTGGTTGTGTAGTGTGAAATAAGTGTAAAAGAAGTGATTAATAATGGAAAAGATGCAGAAAATACCAAGGTTTGGAAGAAAAATGAAAGATTTTCGAAGCTAGGTAGTGAGAGAGTAAGCTGTAGAGAGAGAAAGTGAGAGAAGGTGAAGAAAGAAGAAGAAAAGTTCCTGTCAAGGGACCTTGCGATCGTGGAAATCCCTGTGATTTTCACGATCATGGGTTAAAGCTCCAAAAGGTTTATGGAAAACCTTCCCAAGCTCGTGGGAAATAGGCCCATTCCCACGATTGTGGGTTAAGACTCTAGAAAGTTTCTAGAAAACCTTCCCACGTTCATAGGAAACAACCTAATTCCCACAATCGTGGGTTATCCAACTTTTCCAACTTCTTAGCCTTTTTCTAAGCTTAGCATGCATTCTCGACATTCAATCAACCTACCCACACATCAAAATCAACTAACCAATAAGAAATTTGAAAAGAAAACAAGTTCAAACTCAAACAAAATTCAAACCAAAATAATCAAAATCGAATAAATCAAACACATAAGTAAACAAAATCAAGCAAACGAAAAGTAAACATGCTAAGTTAAATTCATTAGCTAGACCATTTCACATGCATTCATGAAGGAGTAAAAGAAAGGAAAGAGATGACTTCCCTTGGATGACTTGCATCTATGCCCATTAACCTTGAATGATTCACCCTTATTGTTTTCCAACTCCAAAGCTCCATGGGGAAACACTTGAATAACCTTAAATGGTCCACTCCATCTTGACTTGACCTTTCCAGGAAATAATCAAAGTCGTGAATTGACCAAAAGCACCAAATCCCCACTATTGGACTCCTTCTTCTTGATGTGAGCATCATACCACTTCTTTGTCCTTTCCTTGTACAACTTAGCATTTTTATAATCATCAATCCTAAATTCTTCCAATTCGTCAAGTTATAACAATCTTTTCTCACCCGCAGGCTTCTAATCCATGTTCAACTTCCTAACAGCCTAATAGGCCGGATGCTCTAACTTTAAATGTAAATTGCACGCCTTGCCATACACAAGTCTATATGGAGTAGTTCCTATGGGTGTCTTGAAAGCTCTCCTGTAAGCCCATAAGGTGTCATTTAGCTTCAATGCCCAATCCTTTCTTGAGGTGCTCACTACCTTCTCCAAAATCTTCTTCAACTCTCTGTTCACCACCTCCACTTGGCTATTGGTTGGGGGTGGTAAGGAGTCGCCACTCTATGATGAACATTGTATCTTTTCATAAGAGCCTCAAATGGTTTGTTGCAAAAATGGCTCCCTTCATCACTTATAATTGGCCTGGATACCCAAAATCTTGTAAAGTTTTTCTTGATGAACTTTTGAACCACCTTGTCATCATTAGTTGAAGTAACTACGGCCTTAACCCACTTGGAAACATAGTCACCTCGAACCAACATGTAAATGTTACCTAAGGAGGATGGGAATGGTCCCATAAAGTCTAAGGCCCACACATCGAATATCTCTACCTCCATGATGTTTGAAAGTCGCATTTGATCCTTCTTTGATATGTTTCCCACTCTTTGACACCTATCACACTTTAGCACAAAATCTCTACCATCCTTGAATAAGTTTGTCCAATAGAATCTACACTCTAAGATCTGAGCTGCAGTCTTGTTAGCTCCATAATGTCCTGCATAAGGTGAGCTATGACATTGCATTAAAAAGTTCAGGCATTTCATCTTCAAGGGTACACCTGCGAATCATACTGTCAGCACTTATCTTATACAGTACAGGTTTATCCTAAATATAACAAGAACATTGAAATACAAACCGCTTCTTTTGTTGATAAGAAAGACCAGAAGGAATAATTGAAGTAAATCCCTTGTTAATATCGAAATCACGTATAATATGTAAAATACACAAGAAGGGGGTGGGGGGTTGAATTGTGTCAAATCGTTTAAGATATCAATCTTTAAAATCTTCTTGATTTTCTTGATAAATTCAGATAAAAACAATTCACTTAATTTGGTGAGTAATGCAATAGCAAAATCAGTATCTATTCTTCTAACAACAAGAAAATTAAAAAGATAAGAGTTGGAGAATATGACGCCGCGATTTATCCTGGTTCACCCTTAACCTTAGGCTACATCCAGTGCTCAGAGTCCGTCTGAGATTTCACTATAACCTTCCACGTTACAAGTATTATTTCTACACTTCGAGGGCCTCTTCAGCTCTCTTTCACAAAGTATTCTTTATCTGCTTCCTTAGACTCTTCAGGCTCTAGCCTTTCTTTTCACTTGAAAAGATATTGTTTGAGCTTCACGTTGCAGATGTTTTTTCTCACTTGAGCTTTTACAATCAGAATTCTTCTCTCTTTGTATCGTATCGTTATGTATCGTGTATCTATTTTTGTTTACGACTATAACTAATATTTATAGCCTAAATCTTCAATGGTCTTCTTGAGAATTCTGTTTGTCGAATCTTCTAAAAAAGGTTATTACTCGAGTCCTATAATTAACTCTAGCTAACTAACATTCTAGTACATTCTTCAATTTCCATCATCTTGCATAGATTCATACGCTTCGTCTGGTGTCTCATATGCTTCGTCTGGTGTCTTAGACTAAGTACTTCGTCTGGTTCATCTTATTCAGCTTTTACTAACTTATCATCTTGATTTGATGATTTGTGCTACTTACATTTATCTGCGCACTTAATAAATTCATCAAAATAGTTCACACACTTCTATGATTATTATTATTTTAATTTCATCAAAATTAATAGAAGAAGTGAAGTCTTCTTGACTTAACAATCTCCCCCTTTTTAATGATAACAAATAATCATAATATTAGAAGATTAAAAAAATATTCAAACGAATAAAGATAATAGTCAGATGAATAATATTCAGACGTAATATTTAGACGAATAAAGCAAGATATACAATGATATACACAATGATTCATCAAAAATTTCTAATGTTGCTTTCTTTTGTTCTCCCCCTATTTGTTATTAATCAAAAAGATAATTCATGTTAGACCCTTCAAAATTTCAGAAAATATGTGTTGAATATCAGTGCGGATCATCTTGAGATCTTCTTCTATAGAAACACGTAGAAGTGTGATTTCCTTATAAAGATCACCCACTGCATCACTTAGTTCATCAACCTTAGTATTAATTTCTTTAATGTTTTTGTCTAAGGCTTCCTAAACTTCTGTCTACTTGTGACTAGCTCATTCCATTTGATGAAATTCTTCAAGAACTCCGAATTAATAGTAGCATTTTATAGTATTTCACTAAGTGGATGAGTGTGTTCAAAAACAGATTGTTTTCTAGGTGAATCGTCTAATTCTATGATTTTGATTGAGGGTAGGTTGAAAGGTTGTTTTCCTTTAGGGATATCAAGATCATCAGGTCTGGGTAATTTGTAAATCGGTTGCCCAAGAAGGTCTAAGATAGATTTAACTGAAGAGATGAAACCTAAGGGTCTTAAATGAATGAATAAATGCACAAAGGTTTCTAAGTGAAAATCGATACCTTCAATTGTGATACTTTTGTACCTTCCTTCTAATATTGTTCCAACTACCTTGAAACTTTCGCCTTTGGTAGATGCTCTAAAATTACTTCTTAATTCCCTTGATATGTGATGTGAAATATAGAACCTTCAAGTTGAGCTGTATAACATATGTCGTCTATGTTCTTCCCTGCCACTTGAATCTCTTCTTCTGTGAGATCACCTTCATGTCCTTCAGGAAACTTCTTCTTCTTTCCTTTTTCTTTGTTTATCATTGATGTTGAGCGTCTAGGTTGTACATCTGGTACAATCTTGATTGTCGTTCCGCTCGTTATTGGATAGATCGTATGAGGATCTTTAATCATCTTCAATGGATATGGTTTTGTCTTTTCATCTTGCAAAATTTTGTATAGTCTTCATTCTTTAGGACTTGGAAGATGTATTGTCTAATCATTTACTATTACAGATTCAACTTAAACCTTAACTGTCTGTTTAGGAAGTTCTCGGATGATAATTGAACTTCTGTTATAATCAGGTATTGATTTTTCTATGACCTTCATCTTCAAATCTTCTTTCTTTATCAGTTGAGGAGGGTTGTAAGGTAATAGCTATTGTTGAACAGTCTGTGTATTCTGTGGAACATCAAACGATGAAACAAGTTTCGCCTTCTTTTGTCCTTTTACTGATTTGGAGGAGAGCTGTTGTTGAGACTTCCTTTTCTCAAATACTAACTTCCTTTTTATCTCTATCTTTTAAGATAATTGTGCTGATTGAATATAAGGGATAGAGACAATTGATTTGGTAGGCTACTGTTGTTGCTTTTGCTCCTTTTTACTTTCAAAGTCTCCACCAAGAATTAGAGCTTTCTGCTTCTTCTGTTCTTGTTGGTGTAAAGTTATTAATCTAGGTGACCTTTTTAACTTTTTGGGCCTTTCTGATTAGAGCGTCTCAGCCTTCCTCTTTAAAGACACTTGTTAAGAAGGTTGTTGAGCCTTGCTTTCCTTCCTTTCAGGAAATGTCTTAGCTTGTATCTACACATCAGACGATTGTTCAACCTTTTTCTCTACTGATATTCTTCCGGACGATCTAGGTTTTGCTTATATTTCTGACGAAACAATTTCTTTCTTGCTTCGTCTTACTAAAAGCTTCCCCTTAGATTGTGCTTTCGGTGTAAAATCTACATTCGCTTTGGCTTCAGTCTTGATCCCCATTTTGTGAATATTAGAGGCATTGATAACACTCTTAACATTCAACTTAACTATGTTTCCTCTATCAAGTAGGATTCTAGATTCTTTGAAGAATCTTGTCAACAGCATACCGTATGGTAAAGAAATACTCTTCACATGATAATCCTCCCTAGCCTTTATCATGTACTTCAAAATCAAAAACGGAAGATTTACCGGTTGGTGAGTGAGTAGATGAAATAGACAATGTTCATCATTCATTGTTACCAAATCCTTTGATCCTGCTCTTGGTAAAATATAATGTAGAAGAATTGAATGAAGAACCCTATGCTTCGGAATGAGGGTTGAAGACTTCTTGACTTCTAGATTACTAGACCCATATAGTTGTCGATTGATGTTGGCTTTGTCTATATGACTTTGAGCAATCCAATTTGTATTGTTGAATAGTTCTGCTCCTTCATTTAGACACCCACTAGCCGTCACAACAGAATCTTGTGTGATTATTACCGACAACCCATCTACCATCAATACCAAGGTGTTGTCTACCACCTTGTATTTTTCCAGAACTCATATACTTCATTCAAATACACCATCTCCCAAATGTTGAAGAACTTCTTCCAGCCAACTGCTTCAATCTCAGGTTCGATATTCATCCGATTATTCTTCAAAGAAGTAAAATCAACGAGTCTACCATAGACAAGAGATTTCGACATTTTTAATCTGTAAAGGATAAACACTAAACAAAGAGATGTATTTCGCTTAAAGAAGCGAGGTTAGCATAAAAATGAAAGAAAGATATGAAATGAAATGAAACAGATTTTAAGTTTAGAACAAGGGCTTTGATCGTCTTTGCTGAGAGCACTCTAAACAAGTCGGTTTCAAAGTTTTTAAAGAAAATTCTAGAGTGTAAAGTATTGCAGATTCTGAGATGATTCCATTTTTATATACACTCTTAAAAAGTTACCGTTTGTAACATTTTTAACTGATCCTCCGGTAATCATGAAATTGAAGCTACTGAGTGAAAATTTACCATTACTATAAAATCTAAAAACTTACGACTTTTCAGCTTCTTCAGAACAAATCGTCTGGATCATAAAGTCTCAGACAAATAGTCATTTAACATTACCATATTCAGATTTCGTCTGATTTCCTTGAATTTATCTTCACTTAAGGGTTTGGTGAAGATATCTACCCATTGTTTATTCGTCTCAACAAATTGTA
Organism: Erythroxylum gracilipes; assembly: GCA_026413385.1. Lineage (NCBI taxonomy): Eukaryota > Viridiplantae > Streptophyta > Magnoliopsida > Malpighiales > Erythroxylaceae > Erythroxylum > Erythroxylum gracilipes. The sequence goes on from JANZLC010017061.1 coordinate 6,140, forward strand.
GATTAATGATCCCTCTCTGTACAAAGTCTCTTATAAAATGATCTCTAACTTCAATATGCTTTGCCTTTGAGTGTTGTATCAGATTCTTTGAGAGATTAATAGCACTTGTAATGTCACAAAAGATTGGAATCTAATCTTCTTGGATAGAATAATCTTCTAACTGATACTTAATACATAACAACTGTGAACAACAGCTTGCAATTGACATGCATTCAGCCTCTACAGTAGATAGAGCAATTTAGCTTTGCCTCTTGCTTGACCAAGAAATTAGATTATGACCAAGAAAGTGACAGCCTCCACTTGTACTTTTTCTATCAATCTTATCTCCAGCATAATCAGCATCACAGTAGCCAATTAACCTGAAATCTTTACCTTTCTCATACATTAAGCAAAGATCAGTAGAACCTGCTAAGTATCTCAATATTCTTTTGACAACAATATATTAGGATTCTCTAGGATCAGCTTGAAATCTTGCACACAAATAAACACTAAACAATATATCAGGTCTGCTTGCAGTTGGGTAAAGTAAAGAACCAATAATTCCTCTGAAAAAAGTTTGATCAATCTTTTTACCAACTTCATCCTTAGATAAGATGATTGAGGGATGCATAGGAGTTGACATTGATTTAAAATTCTCCATTTTATATTTAACTAAGAGTTGCTTGATATACTTTTGTTGATGAACAAAAATCTTTTCTTTAGTTTGTTTAATTTGTAAACCAAGAAAAAACTTTAATTCACCAATCATACTTATTTCAAATTCACTTTTCATAAGACTTTCAAAATTTGAACATAACTTTTCAGAAGTTGCACCAAAGATGATATCATCTACATATATTTGTACAATGATAAAATCATTTTTAATATATTTCCTAAATAGTGTTTTATCTACTTGACCTCTAATAAAGTCATTTTTAATCAAAAACGAACTCAGACAATCATACCAAGCACGAGGTGCTTGTTTCAATCCATACAAAGCTTTATGGAGTTTATAAACATAATCTAATTTATCAATATCTTCAAAGCCTGGGGATTGTTTCCCAATAACTTGTTCATCTATAAAACAATTCAAAAATGCACTTTTCACGTTACAGATGTATATGCTATCTTTTCTCACTAGAGCTTTTACAATCAGAATTCTTTTCTCTCTTTGTATTGTATTGTTTCATATCGTAAAGTATTTTTGTTTACGAATATAACTACTATTTATAGCCTAAATCTTCAACGGTCTTCTTGAGAATTCTGCTTGTCGAATCTTCTAAAAACGGTTATTAGTCCAGTTTAACTCCAACTAACTAATGTTCTAGTACATTCTTTAATTTCATTCATCTTTCATAGATTCATATGCTTCGTCTGGTGTCTCATATACTTCGTCTGGTGTCTCATATACTTCGTCTGGTGTCTTAGACTAAGCACTCCACACTTCGTCTTATTCAGCTTTTACTAACGTATGGTCTTGATTTGATGATTTGTGCTACTTAAATTTATCTGCGCACTTAATAAATTCATCAAAACAGTTCACACACTTTTATGATTATTATTATTTGACTTTTATCAAAATTAATAGAAGAAGTGAAGTATTCTTGACTTAACAAAAGTATGTTTAAAGAAAATTAATGGAAATGACTCTAACTTTATACTAACTTTATTTTTAATGTCCTTCTTTAAACATACTTGTTTATAGTTTAAACATTATTCTTTTATATATTCTTAAATTATCTTGAGCAAAATTACTTATAAATACTAACTAATAATTTAATTCATTAAATAAATTCATGATAAAATAATAATTAATTTTTAACAATAATAATTTAAAATTTTTCAATTAAAGTTTAAAGAGAAAAATAAAGAAACTAAAATTTGACAAATATAATTTATTAGTGATATTAAACAAGTTTAGTATTATTTTAGGAAAAAATAGTAATCCATTTTTAACAATAATAATTTAAACCAAAATTATAATTAAAATATCAAGAAATAAACAAAGAATGTAAATTGTGAAAATATAATTTATTAGTTAGATTTTATGAGAGACTTGAAAAGAAGAAAAACAATAAATTCCTTAAAAAGTCAAAAATACATGGAAAGACATTTAAGGCTAACAAATAATCAAACGAAGAAGTATATCTCGCGTTGGGAAAGGGGAAGCTTATGAATTGCCTAATTAATACATGAGCAGATTCTTGATAAAACTAATAAGTAATAACATTTATTTCAGTAAACATTTACAGTGTTGGTTATTTGGAGAGAATTTTGATAACAAAAAATACTATCAACTACACATTTTTATTAATAAGTTCTTACCTCACAAAGAAAGTAGTAAAATAGTGATTATTTCTGATGTACAAGATCCATAAAAGTGGCAAGTATAGAGCATACTTTCAATCACACAAATATTATTAATTTACGACATCCTACTACTCTCACAATATTTTGCTAGAACATTTCTAGCTCTCACTCACACTGACATTCACAATTTTGGTATGATTTGGACCAAGGCCTAATACATCTATTTATATTAGTTTACAAACAATTTCAACCACACTATTAACTTGGCTTTCTTTATGCTAATAATTTATCTTTCCATCACGCAATATTTTGTAAAGTCTTTAAATCTCCATCACACAAAATAATAGACTTAGGATAATTATTGTTGACTTTTAACACTCTCGCTCAACATTAATTATCCCTTTTTGATTTCTTTTCCAGAGATCATGCGAAGTTAACTTTGAAACTTTTCAAAATTTGCTCTATTGAGACCTTTAGTAAAAATGTCTCTGCTACTTGATCTTCTGTACTGATTTTCTCCATCTTAATTTCTTCCTATAAGACTTTTTCCGGTGCTTAATGATAATGTATTTCCACATGCTTTGTTCTTGCATGAAACACTAGGTTTTCAGCTAAACATATAGCTAATTGGTTGTCACAATGTAGTGGACAACGAGATAGTCGGTTGTCTCTTGCTACACCAAGAGACTGCTCCTAAACCAAGGTTGAAAACATAACTTGTAGTTGAACGACGAGTGTCATGGTCTCCTATATAATCAACATCACAATAGCCAGAAACTCTACATTCTTTGTCTCTTCCATATAATATGCCACAGTCAATTGTGCCTTTAACATATCTTAAGATTCTTTGACCTGCTTCCAAATGTGTCTTCTTTAGATTCTTCATGAATTTACTAACCACTCCAACAGCAAAGGCAATATCGGGCCAGGAAAAATTAGATAGATTAAACTACCTACCAACTGTCGGTACATTATTGGATCTTCTAAATCTTTACCTTCTACTGAGCAAAATTTGATATCAACCTCTATTGGTGTCGATATAGGTTTGCAGTTGAGCATCCTAAATTTTTGTAGTAGGTCTTTTGCATACTTTTGTGACATAAAAATAAGCCTTCTTTTATATGATCAACTTCTAGCCCAAGAAAGTGTTTGAACTCTCCTAACTCCTTCATCTAAAAGCAGATTAATAAGTTCTCTTTTATTTAAAGAATTTCTTCTTAATCATCCCCAGTGATGCTGAGAGCATCTACATATACCAGCACTGCTACTGTAGCATCCCGTTACCCATGTTAGGGCTAGAATTGTGAATTGTGAAAATTTTTGTGAGAAATCAGGATTTTGCTTTTTCATGCATTATTTATTTGTGACATGCACATTTTGCACATTAATATGGTTGTACATGCATTCATGACATTTTCCGGGTACAATTGAATTGTTATTGATGATTGAATTGTGTTTGGGAAAATTCAGATTTAATTATGATATTTGTGGAATTTTAGTGAATTTTTTGCATTTGATGAAAATATTGATTTATGGGCCAATTATATAGTGACATGTGGAAACTTATGTTTGGGGACAAGTGGCTATGCTAGGCTAATGACAAATGGCAAGTTAATGGTGACAAATGGCTAATTGATGTTGACAAATGGCTTATCGAAGGTTTAACACGTGTATCACATGCATTATAGCCGAGTGAGTTGAGTTTAAGCTTGAGATTTGCATGTGCTTTCGGTGGAAAAAAATCACCAAGGCACCCGATTGTGATCCTTGGAAATTCATGCTAGCTTGATTTGTTTTTGTGCTGGATTCACAACAAATTCAAGTAAGTTGTATTAATCTGAGACTTGTGTTGTTGTTTGATGGGTTCGCAATGGACCGAATGCATGCATGAGAGATTTAGGAAGTCAGTTCTTGTATTGAATGGATTGATGATTGAATGTGAGTATGGAATAGTTTATATGTTGTTTCTGGAACTTTAGATTAGAGTTTTGATGCATATTCTGTTAAGCTTTTGAGAGGAAGTTGAAGGTAAAGTTCGTCTGAGTTCATCCGTATTTGTTTACATATGATTTGAGTATGAATACTAAATTTTTGGAGTTGCATATGAGTGTTTGAGGTATGAACGAGTTATAGGAATGATTATAAGCATGTTTGTGTTGCTTGAGAGGTGTTTGAGATAGAGGAAATGAAAATGGCAATCAAGGAAGACGACTGTCGAACCAAACGTTGCGATGAATTTTAATTTGTGCGTAGCGACGTGTGTGGCCGACCTGTGGAGCTCAACGCGACGTAGTCTTGTTTGTAAATCATGATGAGTCACGACGTGTGTGAGAGCCTTTGAGCTCGTCTCGACGTAGCCTCTTCTATACGTCGCGACGTGTAACCAGTCTTCAAACTCGTCGCGACTTCTCTGTTTTTCCTCGTCGCAGCGAGCAACCTTCTTTGACAGATTGTATACACTTTGGTGTTGCGATCATAACTTCCTCAGTAGTTATCCGAATTAGATGATCATTAATTCAGTGTAAACTAGAGTCATAAGGCTACAATTGTAATGAAGAATTGGAGTTTGAGTTTTGTCTTTAAGGTTATCGAATTTTTGGTTGGAAATTGAGTTAGGAATTCTGTGAACTGATGAACCATAAAGGACAAATTGTGATACCTTTAGTATGGGAATGTGATCCGAATTGGTCTAATGAGGGCTTTGTTATCTGAATAATTATTTGATAAGGATCGATTAGTGTACCCCGGAATTGTCATTGATCATGCATTGTGCATACATTCT
>JANZLC010017099.1:0-11208 GCA_026413385.1 Erythroxylum gracilipes
AAGGTAAAAATGCCCATATAGTAACACGTGACGAAGCGAGCTACTCGAGAGGTGAAGTCCCTATTACTGAAGCCCCTGAGCTTACACTTGGGAGGTTTTATTTTGAAAAAAGAAAGTACATTTTGAACTAAACGAGCTCAATGAGTGTTAACATTTCTATGCAAACCATATTTAACAATTTAAACCCCCTAAAACAAATTCATTTCATTTCTTATGATACATTACCAATATAAAACATTTATGCTTTCAAAAAATCAAAATTCAAGTTAATAATAAAGTAAATTATGGAACCATCATTATTGTCATGAACTTTCTTATACGACATAACCCAACACTACCTTCTTTGCTATATGGTACCATTAGGCATAAAGTTATGGAGCCAGTTCTGCATTACTTACCCACAACTGGTTCATCACTAATTACAGAGCTAGTTTCACATTGCTTACCTGCTCTAGGTTAACCGCTATATATCGGTAGTTATGGAGTTGGTTCTGCATCATTTATTTGTGATTGGTTAACCACTAGTTACGAAGCTGATTTTACATCGCTTACTTGTACTAGGTTAACTGTTATATATAGATAGTTATAGAGCTAGTTCTACATCGCTTACCCGTAACTAGTTAACCACTAGTTATGGAGTTAGTTCCATATTGCTCATTGGCATTAGGTTAGTCGCTATATACCGGTATAATAACATGTGTAAATCCTAATGGTGTACCATAGGCTAAAACTCATTTCCTTTTTCTCAACCAATAACCTAATTTCAATGTAACTTCAAATTGTATGAAATTCAACTTTCAAACTTCACAAAACATACACTTATACTAGCAATGTTCACTTGTAATGTATCATTCACATAAAACTCATAATCATACAATTTAAAGTCACATATCTTCAATTCTTTTGCAAATAATTTATTCATATAAAAAAATTAAAATACACTCACTGTTTTGCAAACTTATTGCAGAGCACACTCACACATTTGGTGCCTATCCTCTACCTACACAAAGCGCATTTGGCTTAGGCATTTATTTCCAAATTTGGAAATAAGGAATTAAAACTATATATTCGATTTAACCAAATTCAAGATTATTATTTAATCATGTAACACATATGCTAATTGTATCTGAAAGCTAGAAATGAATTATGCGATTTCCTTCTTCATCCCTCTCCACTAATAGTGTTCTTTGAGAGTGTGATACATTTTTGTTCTACCCGAAAGCATATCATAAGTTAAAGAGTGAGCTTCCTCTAAAATCTTAACACATAATCATTGCCCCCCCATCACTGTACCATCTTCCCTGATTATAAGATCTATTCTCTACTGACAGCGTGTAGTCAAAATAAACTAGACCTATTTTTGTAGCTGTGGTGAGTTTAGGTCGATCCTATAGAGAGTGTCTGTAAAGTTTATGAAATGAAATTAAATGGAGTTTAAGTTATGGGGGTTGGTTGGTTTATCAAACAATAATATAAAATGAAGCTAAACTAACAAAAGCTAATTAAAGAAAAGATGTAAAAATGATGAAAGTAGTGAATTCGTTGAGAATCCGGTTCTTTGGTTCAATCTCAACCTACATCCTATTTAAACATATTTCAATGATTTGTCATTCTCAAACCTCTCTTAGCAACTATTAATCGTGGGTTAATAATTAACTAGAGTTTTCCCTTAGGTATTGTTTAGTAAAGATACGATCTTTAACTAAACCTAGTCACCAAATAACCTAGGATACAATATTTTCAGGTAAGAAAAGCATTCATGCGCATCATCTTTTCCCCAATCATCACCCACTTCCCTCCCCTCACGAGTGTTAATATCTAAACTTGAACTTAAAAAATATTTTCTCGATCCTAAAGTTAACCAAAGCCATGTCAATCTTCCCCTTTTCACGTTCAAAAGTGTTTTCGAGGAGTCATAAAGGGTGGATGAATAGAAGTATCAGAGATTTCATGGCTAAGGCATTTGTCATACTGCCTCATTTCATGCCAATGATTCATCTCACAACCAAAATTGTGTTCAACTTTTCTCCTTCCTCTTGTCACTCTGAATGTGGCCTTTGTAAACTCTCATTTCCCCATGTTTTTGCTTTTCCAGCGCTTCCTGCAGAGTTTAAGTTATAATTTTACATTATGAAGGCCTTTAAGCAATAAGTACAAATAATGATAAATTCTGTTCTTATATATATTGAAATTTAGAATGGGCTTATAGCTATCAAATGAGAATATTTGGAGACGAATAACTGACGAGCCCCTTTGAATAGCCTTGATTAAAGAGATAGGGGTGGGTGATTAGCTAAAATAAAAAAAGTAGATAGTTATGGCATAAAACTACTTGAGGGTAAGAAAATTTTAAATTCGCCAGCAACAAGGTAAAGGAAAGAGCACTCAATAATCAACACATTCAATTTACTACAAAACACAAACTAACGATAATTTTTTAGACAACAGAATCTCCAGATCATTATAACACAACAAAGATCACTCTCTATAGAGATCAATAAACCTTTTTTAAATGCATTTTGTAATTTTTCCTGCTTTGTTTATTTTGTTAATTCACCTTTGTTCTATCAAATTCTCTTATATAATTTTTGATTCCCTATGGCAACAGTAAATTATTTTCTTCATTTCAATATGTGTTAACATTTTGGTAGATTTGGACTCCATTCTCTAAGCTTTTTGAAGCTCACTTTTATCTTCGATATAATTTAGGTATGAATTCTAGTATAATTCCTCCCTGGCATGCCCTCATTCTAGATTAACACCAAATAATTTGGCACACTCAGTAAGACCATTATGCCAACAACACGTGATAGAAAAAAATCCCTTTGCCTCTATCTTTGGAAAAGAAGTCCTTACAGCTTTAGGGAATGAAGGCTTTGTATCTTAAATAGTAGAAAATCTTATGAAGACAACCTTGCCTTCAACTAACTTCCCTGTAGGCAAGAACCAAAAATTGCCACAACAAAATAATATTTTTTGCATAAATGAAGTTCTAGAGTTAAAGTCTAATGTGACTGACATGTCTAATGCAATCAAAGTCTTAATAAAGAAGGTTGACGAATTATTTACTCGGGAAATCACTGAAGGACTTGTGAAGCATCCTCCTCCTAATGCAATGGAAATAGAAGAATGTAGTTGCCTTCTAGCCACTCTCTGATCTGTAGACAAAAGATATGTCTGTCCACGCTAGAGAGAAGATATCTATATGGTGCCTTCTCGTATTAATCTAGATAATGGACAATATATAATCAAGCCCCAAATTCTTGGCAGACAAAGATTTGGTGAGAAGGATAAAGCTAATAGACCAAAATAGGATTTGGGAGGTAGCATTGCAGCTGTAAACCATAATCACATTATTCACCTATCATAAATGAGACTACAAATTGATATGGAAGTAGTTAGAGAAGTAGTTTAGGAATTGTACGAGCCTGGTTTAAGATAAATTGTGATAGGTCCCTATCTTAAAACGACTAGGAGGCTTGCCTGGTACCTCATGGTGGCCCTCTAGTCGATATCTGATCCAACTAGAAAGTTCATTTGAAGCTAAGCATATTGTCTTTTTTATCTAAAAGTTTTAATTCAACATAAAAGGATATAACTTATGGAGTTTTTAAAAATATTTTATTAAAAATTTTGGTAGCACAACGACTGTACTTTAACATCCCAAAAATCTTCAAAATCCTTATAAAAGTTAAAAATATTTGTACAATCACATCAAAATCCTTATTGCAAAATTTGGACTTCAGGAAGTCCACTCACAAGCAATCTCAACAATCACTTCAATAAACTTTGAAAAGCTAAAGCATATTCAAGCATTTTATTAAAAAACTTTATATACATGCCTTTCTTTACACAAAATACATTCCAAAACATGTTCATTAATATGAAGTGATTCTCAAAAGAATTTACAAGGCAAAAATGCCCATATAGTAGCACGTGACGAAGCGAGCTACTTGAGAGGTGAAGCCCCAGTCATTGAAGCCCCTAAGCGTGCACCTAGGAGGTTTATTTTGAAAAAAGAAAGTAGTGTTTGAACTAAACGAGCTCAATGAGTGTTAACATTTATATGCAAACCATATTTAACAATTTAAACCATCTAAAACAAATTCATTTCATTTCTTATGATACAATACCAATATAAAACATTTATGCTTTCAAAAAAATAAAAAAAATCAAGTTACTAATAAAGTAAATTGTGGTAGAATCATTATTGTCATGAACTTTCTTATACAACATAACCTAACACTAACTTCTTTACTATATGGTACCATTAGGCATAAATTCATGGAGCCATTTTTGCATTACTTACCCACGACTAGTTAATCACTAGTTACGGAGCTAGTTCTACATCGCTTACCCGTACTAGGTTATCTGCTATATATTGGTAGTTATGGAGTTGGTTCTGCATCTTTTACCTGCAATTGGTTAACCACTAGTTACGGAGTTGGTTCTACATCGCTTACTTGTACTAGGTTAACTATTATATTGATAATGGGCATTTTATATTGATTTTAGATACATTATTTGCTAAACTTTTGTCTATTTAATGTTTAAATTGCACTAATTAAGAGTTATTGTGTTAATTTTAGGCACATATTAGATTTGAAACAATGGGAGAAAAAAAGCCAAAATGGGAGCTCTATTTGGTGAGAAGAAGACAACTTAAAGTGGCGTCCTAAGAAGGCTTGAATGAAGTGGAAGACATCATGGACAATGGAACGTTTAAAGCATAAAGCAAGAAAAGCTTCTTAAAAGAAGCAACAGTTGGACAAGAAACGACAACATAGCAGCAAAATTTAAGTGTTTCATGTAACCAAAATGATGTGCAACAGAGGGGGGTAAGAAGAAAAAAAATGCATAACCACGCCACCTAAAATGTGAACGTTTGGTCAAGACGTGAGGAAGAGGTTTTTACATGAATAGGAGGGTAGACCAAAAACCTTATTCGTCACATCAATGAATAGGAAAGAGAGGAGAGAGTTGGCGGCAGTAGAGAGAGGACGTGAATAGTAAGGTGGCCACTAAGTCTTATTAATCCCATTAGCTGCAGTAGCAAAGAGGGGGGTTGGGGGGTGTAGAAAATAGAGTACCATGATAGAGGGCTTACAGTAGAAAAATATAGTAGCGTGAGAAGATAACATCTTAGACAACAACATCCTTCTCTCTCGAAGACTATGTATTGGGTGTTCTTAGTTTACTTTTATTCCTTATTTGTTTTAATTTTTGTGGATTTAATCAATGCAAATATATGACCATGATTTGTGTTACATTGATGAATATGTATAAGTAAGTTTTTTTTTGGTTGAGGTTAAGATTGATATTGGATTAGGATAGTTTTGTGGTATTGGTTTTTGCTTGATTGAATGCATATTTAGACTAACTTAGCTTGATCAACTAGATTAAGGCCTTAGATGATTGAATGCCATAACCATTGGGATATAATTTATCAGAAAATCAATCAAACAACATACTTTAGACTAAAGCATACACCAACCTTATGATCTTATGTGAGGATACCTAGGATTAACGAACATAATTTTAGGCTTCTTATATTAAATGCCTTTTATTCCAAATTATCTATGAACCAAGTAGGTAACTCGGATTTAGACGAGAAAGGAATTCCCATGAACATTGGGTTCGACTTGCTTAAGTGAAGTAAATCTTAACTTAATCCACCGTTACAAGTTTTAGTGCTTAATCCAATTGAAATCCGATACCTTAGGTTTGTCATTTGAATAAGTCTAGTCGCACTTAGTTCCTACTTTGCAACTTGCATATTTCCATAATTCGCTTATTTTATTTCATTTTCAAATCAATCAATTCTTGATCGTTTGAGTAATTTTGTATCATTTAATTTAATTGTCTTGCACATTGGAATCCCTTGGGTACGATATCTGGTTCTTACCATTTTGTATTACTTGTCGATGAGGTACGCTTGCCTTTAATTTGGTCTAGATAGAATTTAATTTATATTGCTTTTTTTAAAATATAACAAGTTTTTGGTGTTGTTGCCGGGGAATTTCCTTATTGTGAGTTATTAGGTTAGACGGTGATAATTGTCTCATATTTAATTCTTACTTTGTTATTTATTTGGGTGTTTTAGTTGTTTGCTTGATTGCTTTACATTGGTGTACTGTATTTTAAATTCTTAACTCTGTTATTATTTTCTTTTTATTTGTTTCATTTTGCTTATGCTCACTCGTAGTCAAAAGCCCAAGAATTTGCTACTTGATACTGAGATTGAAAAACTGCTCACAGGTTGCGCAAGGAAACCAAATTAGCTTAGAATAGTAACACAGAAGAAAGGATTAGAGAAGAGCAGTTTGTAGAGATGGAACAACATGAGGAAGGGCTAATGCCACATCCTAAAGGGAGAAGGGAGTTAACTATGATGGATTTGACTATGGGGAACAATAATAGACCTATGCCTCCCATTATAAGGCTGACAATCATAGCTGCGAGTTTTGAGATTCCTCACAGCATTACATCCATGGTGAGAGCATCTCAGTTTGTAGGATTACCTTTGGAGGATCCAAACACCCATTTGGAGGCCTTTCTGGATATTTGTGATTTGTTCAAGCATAATGGAGTGTCGAATGATGCGGTGAGATTAAGGTTATTCTCATTTTCTTTAAGGGATAAGGCCAGAGCATGATTGGCCAGTTTGCGATCAAGGTCGATTACTACATGGGATGAGATGATGAGATTATTTCTGGCTAAATTTTTCCCTCTTGCAAGGTTGCAAAGATGAAGAATGAGATCCCTTCCTTCACCCAATATGAAAATGAAAGTCTATATGAAGAGTTGGAGCGATTTCGAGATATGTTCACACAGTGTCCTAGTCATGAGTTCTTCACATGGTGGAAGTTAACACCTTTTATACAAGAATGACCCCATCGACCAGGAGTACCATAAATGCTACAGTAGGAGGTAGTTTAATGAGAAAGATGCCAAATCAAGCCTACAGGTTGATTAATGAGATGGCCACTAGCAGCTTTCATGGCTAAATCCCATTTTTCTTGTAGTAATGGTTCCTTATGTGGTTTATCTCCTAGATACAACCATGTATAACTACAACTTCTTTCAATCTTGAGGGCAATGGCGAAGTTATCCTTATCTTCTAAGGGGAAACAGCTTTGAGGCAAGAGGATCATCTATCCTTTTAAATTTTCACTTTATTGATGGAAGTTCTCTTTAGAATCATTAAGATTTTTCGCCATTCTTATCTTCTAAGGGGAAAGAGCTTTGAGGCAGGGGGATTTAACTATGATAGAATATGTGCTCTATTGGAAATCTGTCATCTCAGTTTTTCTGATGACATCCTTCTTTTGTAATTTAGGCAAACCTTCTAGTAAGTGTTTGATGGAATATCTAGAGGAATTCATCAACCTATCAAGTTTGCAAATTAATAAGGAGAAGAGTTCAATGATACTCTCTAAGAATTGTGAGCTTGCAGCTAGGGGATTGGAAAGGATAACTGGAATGACTACTATCTCTTTTCCAATCAAATACTTGAGGTTCCAATCTCTTGTAAGAAACTTTATTTTTGTGATTTATAGGAATTTTTTAATGTGATTGGGAAGAGGATATGGAGCTAGAAGAACATGTTAACATATGATTCAAAGTTTGAATTGGTCTTCTTTAATTTGTTATTTCATTACCTAGTCAAAGTAGTGATAAATAAATGTGTTAAATGTCTGTCACGTTCTTAGTTTTGTTATTGTTGCTTTCTTTGTTTCTACAATAGCCTATAAATATAGGCCTTTTTATTTGTTTAAGGGGTATGTTCTTTTTATTGAGCAATAATAAACAAATCAGAATTTTCTTTTATCCACTTTTTTTTTTCCTTATTGACTTTTTCCAGCAAATCTGGTATCAGAGCCAGTTTAAATCAATTGTGTTTTTCAATTGTTTTTTTTCTTTTGGGAAAAAGGGAAACATGAGAGAGTGAGAAAAAAAAGGATTAGATGGTAACAAATGCTACTTCCTCATCTTTGCAGCCACTCCTACCAATTTTCACAAAGAAAAAATATGAGTTTTGGAATGTAAAATGGAAACTCTTTTTATGTCTCAAGATCTTTAGGATCTCGTGGAGTATGGTTTTGTTGATTTGGTAGATCTTGATGAAGGGGAGAAAGAAAGGTTGAAAGAAATTAAGAAAAGGGATGTTAAAGCTCTATTTTTTATCCAACAAACAGTCCATGAATCAATTTTTTTTTCCGAAATTGCATCAGCAAGCACATCTTTAAAGGCTTGGAAAATATTGAAAAAGGAGTTTCAAGGTTCTCCAGAGGTAATGACGATAAATTTACAGACCTATCGTCATGAATTTGAAACCTTATCTACGAAAATGGTGAATCGGTTCAAGCTTATTTATCTAGAGTTTCATATCTTGTTAATCAAATGAAGTCATATGGTGATGACTTGTCTTAAGAAATTGTTGTTGCAAAAGTGTTAAGGAGTCTCACTTCAAAATTTGAGCATGTTGCTGCTGCTATTAAGGAAGCTCATGATTTGTCTGTTTATTTGTTTGATGAACTAATGGGTTCTTTGCAAGCTCATGAGGAAAGGCTACTCAGTTCACGTGAAAAAAATTAAGAAAATGCTTTTTAAGTGAAGGGGGAGTCTAGTCAAGAGGAAATGGTAGAAAATTTCTCTGGTCGTGGTCATAGCAGAGGTGGCTTTTGTGGAAGAGGCCGCAGTAGAGGTCGTGGCAGAGGCAGCTCTTATAAGGAGAGGTAGAATAAGAATTTTGAATGTTATTAGTGCAAAAAACTAGGTCATATAAAAGCTTTCTATTGGAAAAAATAAAAGGATGGAAAGAACTAAGAAAGTTTTACAAAAGAAGCAGAAGAAGATGATATGTTATTCATGGCTTTATTTTGTGAGAAGGAGAAAACTAACGATGTTTGGTTTTTGGACAGTGGTTGTTCCAATCACATGACAGGAACAAAGTCATTTTTTAAGGAGTTTGATGAGTCTAAAAAATCAGAGGTGACGCTAGGAGATAACAAAAAGATTCAAGTCGAGGGAAAAGGTATTATTAGCATTAAAACAAGCCATGGTAATGCTAAACTTTTAAAAAGTGTGAAGCTTGTTCCGAGTTTGCCTCATAACTTGCTTAGTATTGGACAATTAATGATTGGTGGATACTCAATTTTGTTTGGTGATGGGTTTTGTACTATTAAAGATAAAAAAATTTGCTAAAATCATTGCCAGGGTTCCAATGTCTAAAAACAAAATGTTTCTATTGGAAGTTTCAATGGTTGAGTAGTGTGTTATGGTTGCTAGAGGAGAAAATGAAATTAGATTGTGGCATTTGCATTGCGCGCATTTAAATATCAATGGTATGAAATTGTTGCAATAAAAAGAAATGGTTTTTGGATTACCAAAACTTGAAAATCTTGGTTTTTGTGAAGTTTGTGTTTATGGAAAGCAAAGTTAAAAACCTTTTTCCTGTAGGGACAGCTTAAAGACCTTCCAAATGTCTTCAGCTAGTACATGCAGATTTATGTGGGCCGATGAGTACTAAATCTCTTAGTGGAAGTCGATATTTTTTGTTGTTACAGATGATTACAATCGTATGAGTTGGGTATACTTCTTGGAAAACAAGTCCAAAGCTTTTGATAAATTCAAAAAATTCAAAGCACTTATGGAGAGGAAGTCGTCTTCTAATAAAAATACTACGAACTAATAGAGGAGATGAAATTGTTTCTAATAATTTTAATGTTTTTTGTGAGAAAATTGGAATTTGCAAGAAGATACAACATCTTATACACTATAACAAAATGGTGTAGTTGAAAGAAAAAAAATCAAACGGTAGTAGAGTTGGCTAGAAGCATGATGAAAATGAAAGGTCTTCCTACTTATTTTTGGGTTGAAGCTGTCGCAACTGCAATATATCTTCTCAATTTATCTCCTACAAAAGCAGTTCGTAATCAAACACCATTTGAGGCTTAGGCAGGTAGAAAACCATCAGTAAGCCACTTAAGAGTTTTGGTTGTATAGCTTATGCTTTGGTTAAAACTCATGCTCATAAGTTTGATGAAACAAATGTCTTTGTTGGTTATTGTTCTCAATTTAAAGCATATAAGTTATATAATCCCATTAGTGGCAAGACTACCATCAGTAGGGATGTAGTGTTTAATGAAGATGTAAGTTTAAGAAGAGAATATTGCACCACCACAAGATCAAACAACAACAATTTCTAGCTCTAGAAGTGGCAATTCTTCCATTTCTATAAGCCATGGTTCATCATCATCAAGTTCGTCAAACGAGACTCCTCCAAGGAAATTTATATCCCTACATGAAATCTATGTCAGTTGTACTTTTGCTCTATTTGTTTCAGATCCTATTTGCTTTAAAGAAGCTATAAAAGAAAGTGAATGGCGTTAAGCTATGGAAGAGGAGATGTCATTTATTTAAAAAAATCAGACTTGGGATTTGGTAGACTTATCGAAAAGAAAAAAATGTTATTGGACTCAAATGGGTGTACAAAACAAAGTATAATGTAGATGAAAACCTCCATAAACACAAGGCGAGGCTTGTTGTAAAAGCGTATTCTCAATAATAAGGTATCAATTTTGAAGAAACTTTTTCTCTAGTGGCCCGATTTGAAATGTTAAAAACTTTCTTAGTTGTAGTTGCTCAACTGAATTGGCCAGCATACCAATTTAATGTTAAATCTACCTTTTTGAATAGATATTTAAAAGAAAAATTTTATGTCTCACAACCTAAAGGTTTTGTTATTGATGGAAATGAAAATAAAGTTTATAGGTTGAAAAATGTGCTTTAAGGTTTAAAGCAAGCACTACGGGCATGGTACTTCAAAATTGATTCTTATTTTCAGGAGAATGGGTTTGAAAGAAGTGAAAATGAGTCTACACTTTATTTAAAGAAGAACAGTAATGGTGATTTTTTGGTCGTATGCTTGTATGTTGATGATATGATCTATATGGGCTCTAGTGAGTTAATTGTTGCTGAATTTAAGGCTAGCATGATGAAGAAATTTGATATGACATATTTAGGTTTATTGCATTATTTTCTTGGTCTTGAAGTGAAACAATGTCTTGATGGGATCTTTTGTAGCGCCCCCTCACCGTAGGCTACACAACGGGAAACCCGAAGGTCGCTTCGACGAGTATCCCACGATAAAGGTGCACCACCAGAACATTTCTACTAATAATCCTCATGGCATTGCAATAATTT
>JANZLC010017309.1:0-11194 GCA_026413385.1 Erythroxylum gracilipes
TGAACAGAACGAGCTAGCACAATCCCACATAGTGGTTTTGTGTAGTCGTGAACATGAGGGAGTCCTTGAAGGAGCTCTGTGCCACTAGCGGGCAGGCGGGAGAAGCTTTAGTCAAAGTGCACTTGACAATAGAATGGACCTAAACCAAACCCACATAACATGTAATTCTTAACTTGTAAATAGATTGCCCAAATGGCAACATTTCTTTCTGAAACTTGATTCTTCATAAACTTGAGATATTTCGAAAATTATTGCCGAAAACATGATTTCATAAACTTGTATCTTTTCAAAAAGAATCATTTTCAAAGTCTTTTCATAAATTACCAACACAATTCATGTCATGTAGCAAATATATAACATTTCTCAATCCATTCAAGAAGCAATATATGCAACACTTATGATGCAATTTGAAATCATTTTCTTCTCTTGTTTTAAAAGGAAACATTTATGGCTCATTCATTCTATTATAAACATGAAACCCACCTTGAAAATCCTTGCTTAAAGGCTT
Organism: Erythroxylum gracilipes; assembly: GCA_026413385.1. Taxonomy (NCBI): domain Eukaryota; kingdom Viridiplantae; phylum Streptophyta; class Magnoliopsida; order Malpighiales; family Erythroxylaceae; genus Erythroxylum; species Erythroxylum gracilipes. The sequence continues at coordinate 509 of JANZLC010017309.1, forward strand.
GCTCAAAGGTTCCTCACACTTGCTCCTCTTGCCTTCCTTGATTTCCTTTAACAATGAAAACAATCCCCATTCCATAGGAATTCTAATATATGATCAAGTAAATGACACAATCTGATAATATTCTCTTCTAGAAAAATGCTCCCCATTGTCTTAAGTTTCTAATGACTCTAAAATCATTCAATTTGGTTCAGTACTCTAAAAGTTATAGCCAAAACATTTTCATGCTATTCTTATACTAAAACATCATTTTATGCTCAACTTCCATCCAGAAATTAAGATCTTTTCAAACTGAATTAAAACTTACTTTCTTCATAAAACTTGCAGCGCTATGTTTATAGTTTACAACGATTTAAAAATCATCTCATTTGAACATCTACATTAAAAGTTATGCCCAAAATACAAAACTGTCTGTGCAGAAAACTGGAGTTCGCCGCGACGAAGATTCTGGAGCACGTCGCGACGTACGTACCAGCGCGCCGCGATGTGGATTCTGGAACACGTCGCGACGTATGCACAAGCGCGCCACGATGTGAAAGTTGCAACACGTCGCGACGTCCGCGATTAGAAAACTCCTGAAACCTGATTTTTTCCAACTTTCATCATCCATATACTTCCCATCTTTCAATTATAACCCATCTTAACCCTAAAACATCATTCTTACTTCATTTCTAAGCTTATTACAACCCAAAATCATTCACAAAAACATCAAAATCTACCTTTGATCACTAACCCTAAAAACCAAACATAAGCCATTCATCGACAACTACCTACCCACATTCCACTTCATTTTCACTTCTAATTATCATTACACATGGTTCATCCAACGATCAAGAAGGGTTAAAGCTCATACTTACTTGTTGAAGCATCAAAATCTTCAAAATTATAGCTTCCTTCTTTTCTTCTTCTTCTTCTCCCTTCCACGATTTCTTCTTTCTTTTTAAGCCAAACAATCTATTCTTCATCTTTTTATACCCTTTAATAATCATCAAATGTCCATTTTGCCCTCCAATATAAGCCTTAAATCTTATATGCTTAAGTGACTTACCAAGAATGCCCTTCATTCATTCTTATAACATTAACACTTAAATACAATCAACCTATGCCATAAAATCTTACCAATAATAACATAAATAATTAGATCCATAAATTAATCCATCAAACCTCATAATTAATTTAAATCATGTTTAATTCATCAAGAAAAATTTCGGGGGCCAACATATGAGATACATATTATGTGGGTTTGGTTTGGTCCATTCTGTATGTTAAGTGCACTTCGACTAAAGGCTTCTTTCACCTGCCCGCTAGTAGCATGGAGCTCCTTCATGGACTCCCTCATGTTTATGACTACACAAAAACACTATGTGGGATTGTGTTAGTTCGTTATGTTCATGACTACACAGGACCCTTCTTGGGAAATGTGCTAGCTCATTCTATTTATGGACCATCCAAATCATTTTGACGTGCTTATGTGCTCATGATATGTTGACAAGTTTGAAGCATACATAATCTATAATTGCTCATGAATTGTTTGATAAATTGAGAATTTTGAGAAATAAGTATTTGATGATTTTTTACTGCAAAATTACTATGGTTACAAAAATGTACAATGAAAATGAGTTTTGAAAATGGTTTTTGCTTGTTTCTCGATTATAATTATGTTACCCATGATCTTTAAGCTCACCCCCTTTCATTCCCATCTCCAGGTGATGAGAAAGAGATCGGGTGAAAGAGAGTCAAGGTATTCGTTCGATTATGCATATTTTGTATTTTAAGTTAGATTGATTTAAAAACAAGACTTTATACACATGTCAAAAATTATAGGGTTTTGTATCGTTTGTATTTTGTATTTTTGATATTGATGATATAATGTGGCTTGGAATGCAAATAAAGCTTTGTAAACTCTTATTTTTATTATATTAATGAAATATGGATTTGTGTATGGATGATTGTTAAGTTGAAATGTGATTATGAGTCTGAATGATGGTTAAGTTGAACTGTGAATTTGTGTATGGATGAGATGGATTTGAATATGATGAGCCATATGAATTAAGATTTGAGGGTTTAATGAAATCAATTTGGTAGTTGAATTGTTATGAATGATGTTGCGTTAGAGGAAGTGAAGTTGGGAAAATCTTCAAGTCTTTCATAACGGTAAAAATTGTATACTGATTTCAAGGGAAAAACTGTGATAATCCAGGCTGAATTGGACACAGTTGTCTTCTTCAAAGTTGTATATCTTTCTTTTATCTTTCCAATGGTATATAGTATGAAATTTTTGGACATTTTAGGTAAGAGATATGATTATTAGAAGTCGTGATGCTGTATAGGATGAACATTCGGGACAACGACATTGTTTTGAAATTTTTACCCTTTTAGATTCCAAATATCTTTTCGGAGTCTTCATAAAAGTTTTAGGTGTTGAAGTCTTCTTCGAAACAGTCTTTGAATGACCTTAATCTGATATTCCTAGTGAATGTTATGCCCTTTTTACCAAGACAGGTCGGAGGAAGAGCAAGTCACGATCTCGACTTGCGCATCCCAAACCTGAACATATTCCACCCTTTTGACCATAATTCTGTCATCCGACCTCCAAATGACCAGATTTTTAAAAAATTAGATTCCTAACACATTTCTCTATTTCTAAGTAAAAATTTATAGCTTTTTGTATTGATAGAAAAAATATTGATCGAATCAAAGTAAGGGCATCAGTTGGAAGAGCATGAATTGGATGTTTTACTGAACATGCTTCAGTATTGTGATAATATATTGATCTGTGAAGCTCCAAATGAGATGATTATTATTTATAAATAAAATAGACACATCAAGATACAAATTATATGAAGAAATTGAATTTTAATTCAGTCTCTAAGACTCTCAATTTCAGGATGGAAGTTGAGTATGTTGTACGGTTCAGTGTAATAATAGTCAGAAAATGTTTGATATATAAATTTTAGGTTTCTAAACCAAAGTGAATGATTTTGGTGTCATTAGAAACTTAAGATAATGGGGAACAAATGTTCTCAAGAATTCAAATTGAAATTTTGATTTGAAGTTTCCCAAAAGTTGTTTTGAAATAGGAGAAACGAGTTTGATTATAATGACTGACTAGTGGGGGCACGCCGCCTTGTGGGTTGCGTGTTCAGATGTCACTTAGGACGTCGGGCACGTGTCTCTGAGGGCGGGGTGCCCAAAATTCCCCCCCCCACCCTCGTGCATATTGTGCTCCCATATAATTAACTTCCTCTAGATCGTCTTCCTTCATCAAGTAACAGTCCAATGTATCATGGTCCAATTGTCCATAAAGTTCACACTTAAGTTGCATGACCTTCACCGGAGCTGAGGACAAAGCCTTCCTATTGTTGAGCTGTCGAGTCAAGTTATCAATTTTAGCTTGCATTTCTTTCATTTGATTACCAGCTACAATTCCTTTTTGTTCTCGAATGGTGGTAGTTTGTCTACTCCGCTCGCTCATCCACAGGTAGTTATTACTTGCCATCTCCTTTATTAGCTCTTCCACATCATCAACCGCCTTTCTCATCAATGATCCTCTTAAAGTTGCGTCAATTGTGCCTCTCGTATGTGGGGTTACTCCATTACAGAATGTTTACAACCAGAATTCCTTCGGTAAATTGTGGTGTGGGCACGTCGGTTGCAAATCCTTATATCTTTCCAACGCTTCATAAATTTATTCCCCATCACCTTGCTAGAATTTGGTAATGTGGTCTTAGTCGGGGGAAAATATTTGTCTAAGAAAGCACGAACTAGCTGATCCCATGTCATGACATTGGCTGGGTTAAGGGAATGATACCAAGCCATCCCACGTCATGACATTTGCTGGGTTAAGGGAATGATACCAAGCCTTTGTTCTATCTCTAAGGGTAAAAAAGAAAAGCCTAATTCTAACCACATCTTCCGACATCTGATGCTATTAGAAGGTATCCCAAATTTCAAAAAAATCACTAGATCTACGTTAGGATCTTCGTTCGTAAGTCCATAAAACTACACATTCTGTTGAAGCATAGTCAGGAGGGCTGGTTTAATTTTAAATGAGGCTGCTTGTACAGGTGGCCTAGCAACTCCTTGGTTAACCATATTGAACCCTGGTCTCATAAAGTCTATAAGAATGGTCATTGTTGTCATCCTTAGGTTGCTTCGTGGTCCAAATTTTGCTGGAATTCCTCGGTCATTGTTGATTTCACAATTCCTTCTTCTACTTCATACCAAGCTTTCCTAATGGTTCGTTATAATCAAGTGATGTCTAAATCTACAGTTTCAACTACGCGACTCAAACCTCTCATGACTATTATGTTCATTCAAGAGCACGAGTTCAGAAGTAGAAAAGAAAGAACAAAATTAAAAAAAATTAAAAACTAACTAAACGCCTTAAACTATAGAACTAAACTAATTGCCTCCCCGACAACGGTGCGAGAAACTTAATCAAAACTTAATCGTGGTTTTTTTATATGAGTAATTTTTAATATTTACCCTTGATAATCTACAAGCGTATGGGTCGTTCACGTAGTACCTAAGGTGTCGATCCCACGAGGCTTAATTATCTAATCCTAAAGTCTAAAACCAAACAATTCGCAATAATTCAAATGTAACAAAACTAAAACAGGAATGCAATTTAATGAAACAAATCAATTTAAGAATCAATCACGAAATATTAACAAATCACTCACGAATCAACCTGAGGAACTACCAATTGAGAGAAAGGGAAATTTTACCTATACTTAATGATAGCCTAAATGATTATGAATTTACTGGATTATTGGTTCTAGATAGTCCTAGGGTTGATTTATGTCTCTCGAGTTATAACCATTAACCCTAATTTATAAACCCTAATCGGATTATGGGAATTGTAGTCTCTCAATTAACACTCTATCCAAAACCCTAATTTGATCTGAAGTTGTCTAATAAACTATCGAAAACTATTGCAAGACCTCTCTTCACACAATTTACCGATTTGATTTAATTCTCGTTCTAGTAAATTGCCTAACTCTTTTTTTTTGGGTAAATCAGAAATTTAAATTAATCAAAAAGGGTTTATGTATAAACCATGAGGTTGCCTTGAAGGCCATCCCCTCCCAAAACCAGAAAGATAACCTAACCTAAGAATATGAGGAACTCTACAAAAATAGTTCCCTATGAATCCAACCGACCACAACATCCTCCCTACATGAATATACCAACCAAAATTACCTTTTAAGAAGGCACATCTAACCAGCAACGCAACAATTGTCAGTCCATTTCACCTTAGCATGGGATTTTGAATCCACCTTCCCAACCCATAGAAAATTCCTAAGTTTTGCCTCTATCTCCTTTAGGATGGAAGAAGGAAGAATGAAAATTGGATACCAGTAAACTTGAAAAGAAGAAAGCACAGAAATCACTAATTGAAGCCTGCAACATAGGAAAAGTTTTTATTGGTCCATTTGTTAATCCTAGCATCAATCTTCTCCAATAAGGGAAAGCAGTCCCTTCTAGACAACTTTCCTGTTAAGAGAGGTACCCCTAAATACTTTATGGGGAGACTACCTTTCTTGAGTCCCAAAATCATTTCCATTTGATTGCACCCTCGTTAGCCCAATTTAATTATTTTTCACTCTATTCACCTTCTCAGTCTATCACTGAATTATGCAATTGTAGAAATTAAATCACAAACATCTAGTAAAAACACAAACAATCAAATTTCATTAATTCAAAACTAAATCCCCAAAGGTGAGTTTAGACATCCTCAACATTCCAAAAATCCTATCATTAAAAACTATTCCAACTCTATACAGTAATAAAATTGAAAATACACCAGAAAGCATATTTGAATGGATGATGGAGGTAGTAACATCAGGAAACCTCCTGTTCTGGGAAGTACTTTGAGTCGGCTTCTTCTCCACGTCCCTCTTCCTTCGTCTCTTTCTCAATCTCTTGCTAATTCTTTCTAGGGTTTTCCAATGGTGGCTAGTGCAAAAAGCTACCTCCTCTTCTTTGTCTTATTCTTTACATACCTTTTGTGTTATGGGCAGCCCTAGGGTTTTCTTTGGCATCCAAAAGGTTCAAAAACTCCCTCAAAACTTGATATTTTTGGTTGTCTGCATGTCTGCCCAATGTAGGCCACGATCGTGGGCCACATCTAAACCTTTTGTCACAATATGGCAATCAGGCCATGATCGTGGTCCGTGTCCTAGGTTTTTGTCATAGTCATGGCATATGGTCCATGATCATAGGCTGACTCCAGTGCTTCTGTCGCGACCGTGGCTGTTGCGCCACAATCGTGGGCCGTTGTTTAGGCCCTAGTGTCTCATAAACTTCTTCGTTTTTTGATGTTGACCCTAAAATAATATCAAACACATCAAGGTACGTCAAAGATATAATAATTAAGCTCATAAACTTGTACTAACCCATAAAAACATTTAAACACAATTAATTAACAAACTAACACAATTCTAACCTAAACACATGTTAAATGATTAAGTTAACAATTAAAAACGTATCAAACTAAACCCTAAAACATGATGTAATTCACACTTATCAGTGTTGAACGTTATTGTTGCAACTTTACGTAAGAGGAGCAACAATTTTGGTGAGGGGGTACTTGGTTTTTGCCATTGCTGAGTATTATGGCATAGATTGTAGCGGATTAACCATCCACCTCTTATATTTTCTAAATCATTATCATTTATGGCATGTTAAAATCCTTAAGTCCCATAACATGGAACTCTGGGATATCAACCAAAAGACTCACATGAAAATCAGGGCTAGTCAGGCGAGTTCGAGCACAACACCACCTCAATAGGCTGAAGAGGACTCAACTAGTGAGAAGTCCAAAGAGGAAGAATGTAACACCCCAGATCACCCGCTTACAGATATTGTCCGTTTTGGGTCGTGGCCCAGCCAAGCCCTCACGGTTTTGCTTTTTCTGATGCCTTCCCAAGAGGTCACCCATCCTAGAACTACTCTTACCCAAGCACATTTAACCTCGGAGTTTCGATGGGACCCGATGCATTAGGCCATGAAAAATGTGTCTGTAAGGGATAAATATATGTACCCTTATAAGGTGCACTTCGTTCCCCTCTCTAACCGATGTGGGATCACACACTCTCTAGCCCCTTAGGGCCCAACCCTCTTTGGGGTCTAGCCTAGCTAGTACAACGGTTCACGTACTAGCTCTGATACCACCTATAACACCCCAAATCACCCGCTTCCAGATATTGTCCTCTTTGGGCCTTGGCCTAGCCAAGTCCTCACAGTTTTACTTTTCCCGAGGCCTTCTCAGGAGGTCACCCATCCTAGAACTACTCTCACCCAAGCACATTTAACCTCGGAGTTCCGATGGCGTGTAGTCCATTAGGCCATAGAAAACACGTCTGTAAGGAAGAGGTATCTATACCCTTATAAGGCGTGCTTCGTTCTCCTCCCCAACCGATGTGGGATCTCACACTCTCCACCTCCCTTAGGCCCTGGCCCTCTTTGGGGTCCAGCCTAGCTGGCACAACAGTTCGGGTAACCTGGCTCTGATACCACTTGTAACATCCCAGATCACCCACTTACAGATATTGTCCGCTTTAGGCCTTGGCCCAGCCAAGCCCTCACGTTTTGCTTTTCCCTAGGCCTTTCTAGGAGGTCACCCATCCTAGAACTACTCTCATTCAAGCATATTTAACCTTAGAGTTTTGATGGGGTCTAGTCCATTAGGCCATGGAAACTGCGTCTGTAAGGGAGAGGTATCCACACCCTTATAAGGCATGCTTCGTTCTCCTCCTTAACCGATGTGGGATCTCACATTCTCCACCCCCCTTAGGGCCCAGCCCTCTTTGAGGTCTAGCCTAGCTGGCACAACGGTTCGGATAACCTGGCTCTGATACCACTTGTCACATCCCAGATCACCAGCCAAGCCCTCAAAGCGGACAATATCTGTAAGTGGGTGATCTGGGATGTGACAGTCAAGGCCCAAAGTGGATAATATCTGTAAGTGGGTGATCTAGGATGTGACAAGTGGTATCAGAGCCAGGTTACTCGAACTGTTGTGCCAGCTAGGCTGGATCCCAAAGAGGGCTAGGCCTTAAGGGGGGTAGAGAGTGATAGATCCCACATCGGTTGGGGAGGAGAACGAAGCACGCCTTATAAGGGTGTGGATACCTCTCCCTTACAGACGCATTTTCCATGGCCTAATGGACTAGACCCCTCGGAACTCCGAGGTTAAATATACTTGGGTGAGAGTAGTTATAGGATGGGTGACCTCCTAAGAAGGCCCCGGGAAAAGTAAAACCATGAGGGCTTGGTTGGGCTAAGGCCCAAAGCGGACAATATCTATAAGTGAGTGATCTGGGATGTTACAAATACCTTTAAGGAAAATATGGAAAATCTTGAAGAAGAACCTGACCCACATGCAAAACAGTTTTTCAACTTACTACACTTAGCTAACCAAGAATTATGGCCAAATTGTGAGACAATGATCCAATTGTCTTCAATTGCTCAAATATTGAACATAATGTCTAAAGGGCATATTTCGGACCGTAGTTTTGATAAAATTCTTCAGTGGTATAATGAATCATTGCCTCCTGATCATACAATGGTTAATAGTTTTTACAATATGAAGAAACTTATTAGGGGTCTTGGTTTGCGTGTTGAGAAGAATGATTGTTGCAAATTGAGATGTATGTTGTATTGGGGAGATGATGTAGATTTACAAGAGTACAAATTTTATGGTCAACCATGGTTCAAGCCTAGAAAGCATTCAATGAAACAGAAATTAGTACCCTGGAAGCGGATGTATTATTTCCCACTAACTCCGAGACTTCAAAGGCTATATGCTTCTAATGTTACTGCATCTCACATGAGGTGACATAATGAACACAAATAGGAAGACGAAATTATAAGCCATCCTTCAGATGCAATGGCATGTAAACATTTCAATGAAACCCTGTAGCACCCCACTCCCGCAAGACCCGAACCCGACATCGATGGTGATATCAGAGTCCGTGCCCCATGAGGGTGGCGTACTAGAGCACTCAATCACTCGAAAATCAGTATAATTTAATTTTTTAATTCAAACACAGATGCGGAAATCAATAATCGAATAGGGCATAAGGCCTTTTCAATCGTATAATGAAATTACAAAATTCCCAGACAGCCATTTGGGCCCTATCACAAATATAAAACCATTCCGTCATTTTGGAAAACGATTTATACAAAAGTTGCGGAATATATAATTCAATACAACATAGTGAAAACACAAATGCAGACGCGAACTGATCCCGACCTCTATCCTTCACTGTAATGCTGCAAGTATACTCCCGTTGGCTTAACGGGGTATTCTTCTTATCCTGAAAAATAGTTACAAATTTTAGGTGAGTTTTTCGAACTCAGTGAGTGACCATCATTGATGGCTCACCCAGTCACATAACACATAATTTCACACATCATACAGATTTGCAATTTCACATTCAGTGCACTTAAACATTTTTAGTATGCATATGTCATTTAGATGGGACTCACATTTGTTCTTATTGTTGTGACTGAGTGCCTCTCACATATACAGAGTATTGGCTCGTAGGGCTCAGTCAGAACAGAATACTGTCCCATAGGGCTTAGTTAGAACAGAGTTCACGGAGCATAGCTCTACGTGGAAGCGCTTCATATAGGCAACTCAGATCACAACTGCTTTATATTTCATGCATTCATGAGATGGAATGCATCACTTACATTGCATGCACTTATTCGATCACATTCACTTATCATCGGACCATAGTCCGGCATTCAACATATAGTTGAGCATTCACTTATCATCTTGCATGCAATTCATATTACAAAATCACTTAGTTCATCTTATTCACGTATAATGAGCACTTCAATAATTCAGATCAATCATCACAATCATCGGACCTTCTGTCCAGAATCCAAACACAATCACATACACATTTGCCATACAGAAATAAATTTATACAAGATTCAAACGAAGCAAACAATGAAGTGAGGCACATCTAGGTCTACTCATAGCACGCTCCAAAAATAGCATTTGCTTCCAATTCTGGAATGCTTGAATGCAGACATTTGACCTGCATAGCCCATTTATGCAAGACACAAATTGCACTCACATCAATAATTGCGCACTTATAAACATTTATTTATGCACAAATGTACTAATGGACTATGTACAATGCATGCTTAAATGACAATCCCAGGTATGTTCTAGAACACATTTTAAGCTCATTCCCATTTCGAAATTCATATATATGTCTCATTGAACTTAGACTTACACTTTATTTGTACATGATTAATCTAAAAGCTCCTTTCAATCTTTACCCTTTTTATAAGCTCACAGTTCAAAGAACACTTGGTTACTTTATATCATAACTTAATTTCTTGTCATCTCTTTTCTAACCTCACATGATCTCATAATAACAAATTCCCATTCACAGCCTAGCAATTTAAACATATGTACACATTTAGGCACATTTCCCATTTACACAAGACTCATAAATATATTACCCACCTAGTTAGCTTGCAAAACTTCAAGTCAAAATTGTTTTTCCCCTTGTTCTTGGGTAGGATTCTCTTGGTTTCCTTGATTCTTCACCAAAAAGAGATCTTTAGCTCAAGTGGAAGTTGTTTTTCTTCCTCTTACTTTTTCTCTTCTTGAACAACTTCAAAATCTCTCTTGAAGGCTAAGGAAATTAAAACCCTAGC
>JANZLC010017318.1:0-11194 GCA_026413385.1 Erythroxylum gracilipes
TTAGTGTGTGTTAATGGATAAGCTAATGCAAGTGGTCAATTTGGATCAAGCATAATCTCAATATCAAACACAACTAGTTAGATAAAAGAGAGTTAACACAATCACCAAAAAGACATATGAGACTTCATATATTAAGCATCCAAGTTCTACATAAACAAATCCATAACACAATACATTGTTTAACACTTGATTAAACTCAACTCGAGGAAATCTAACTACAAGGTGTAAATCCTAATTCAGGAGTTCATAACAATGTATTTAAACACGATAATGTAAAAACTACTCCACTTTGAAGCCCATCGAACTCAAGCCATCGCTACATCTTCAACAGAAAATGGTGCTTAGCCAAGCATCACTTCGGGGACCCTCACAACTATAAACACACCGATAGCATCCATAGCAGTAGCAGCAAATGATGAAGGCAACAATGAAAAATGGATAGAATTGATGGATGAAGGTCAAGAGTGAGAGGTATGAGTGTCGGCTGTGGATGTCGAGAGTGTCTCGATGTATCTCTGTGGTGCTTACTGTAACCTAATTTAGTAGGTTTTTAAGCGATGGATCGATGGGTCGGGTCAAACAGTGAGGGATTCTGCTAAATATGGTTCGAGTTTTCAACGATTCGTCGCGATGACAAATAAGTTCGTCGCGGCGTACTTTTCCCAAAAGGTTTTTGGCTATTTGCTGGATTCTTCACCGCGGCAAACTTTTCCCGAAAGTTCAGCCCTGATTCTTCATGTTTCCCCACGACGATAGGTCTACTTTGCCGCGGTGAAAGTCCTGTAATGCCTTTGCTCTTGTTGGCTTCATTTCAGCATATTGACTACTTTATAATCAATAATAGCAATTTGTAGTATCAATTGTTCTCAGAAAAATTAATAGTGCAATTAATATCAATTTGTAAAAAAATTTACTATCAAATTGCATAAAATACAAGTACACACTCAAGGATTAATTTAAGCACAAAATCAAGAATTAGGAGTCAAAAAGTATATTAAAAGCCGTGAAAGTGTTGCCAATTTATATAGTAAACTTGGGCTCAATCAGAAGCACCCAAGAATATAGCAGAAGTGAGGAGTTTCTTGGATTTAGCTAGTTATTACAGAAGATTTGCATAACACTTTTCCATGATAGCCGCCCCACTCACCAAATTAACAGGAAAGAGTTAGAAGTTTGTGTGGACAGAAGAATGTCAAAACAACTTTGAGGAATTGAAGAATAATCCCATAACTGCACCAATTCTAACCTTGCCTTCTGGTAGTGATGGATATATAGTATATAGTGATACCTCAAGGAAGAGATTCGGGTGTGTGTTGATGCAAGGAGATAAAGTGATTGCCTATGCATCTAGGCAGTTAAAACCTTATGAGATGAATTATCCTACACATGACTTGGGGATGGCTGCCATAATTTTTGCATTGAAAATATGGAGTCACTGCCAAGGTATTTACAAACCACAAGAGTCTTAAATGTTTGATGAGCCAAAAAGAGTTAAATCTAAGGCAAAGAATGTGGTTAGAACTACTGAAGGATTATGACTTGATGATAAACTAACACCCGAGAAAAGCGAATGTATTAGCGAATGCATTAAGTAGAAAATCTACTATGGCACATGTGGAGACAGTATACCTTCCTTTGTTGAAGGAATTAGTCAAACTTAAGGTGACATTGAGGCAATTTGAATTTGGTTGTATATTGGCTAATTTTAGAATAAGGCCAGTGTTGAATGAGAAGATTAAGGAATTGCAAAAGCAAGATGAGTACTTGAGCAAGCTCAGAGAAGAAATTAAAAATGGTAAGCTCTCTGAAATAGAGATAAGAGAAGATGGATTGATGGTAGTAGGTAACAAATTATGTATTCCAGACATGCTAGAGTTGAAGGATGAAATTCTTGATGAGACATACAATGCTCCATATATAATGCACCCGGGGAGTACAAGAATGTATATAGATTTAAAAGAGCACTTCTGGTGGAGAGGAATGAAGAAAGATGTTGTATAGTATGTTAGAAAATGTTTAGTGTGTCAGCAAGTTAAAGCAGAATATCAAGCACCTATCGACAAGCTTAAACCTTTGTCTGTTCCTGAATGGAAGTGAGAGAAGATTACAATGGATTTTTTGATGGGATTGCCAAGGACCAGCAGGAAGTATGATTCAATATGGGTGATTATATATAGGCTAACCAAGTCAGCACATTTCCTGCCAATTAAACAAATAGATTCTTTGAATGCCTTGGCCAAGAAATACATAGATGAACTAATCAGACTTCATGGGATTCCAAGTTCTATAGTATTGAATAGAGATCCCAGATTCACCTCCAGATTCTGGGAAAGCTTACAAGAGGCTATGGGAACCAAGTTGCATTTTAGCATAGCTTTCCATCCACAGACTGATGGCCCATCAGAGAGGACAATACGAACATTGGAGGCAATGTTAAGAGCTTATGTTATGGACTTCAAAGGCTTATGGGATGATCATCTACCTTTAATTGAGTTTGCTTACAATAATTTCTACCACTTATGAATTCAAATGGCACCTTATGAAGCCTTGTATGGTAGGAGGTGCAGAACTCCTATTTGTTAGGATGAGGAAGGTGAAAGGGGACTTTTAGGACCTGAGTTGGTATAAGCTACAGTTGACAAGATTAAATTGGTGAAGCTGAGACTCAAAGCAGCTCAAGACAGGATGAAGAGCTATATGGACGCGCATAGAAAGGAGATGGAATATGAAGTTGGAGACAAAATATTTCTTAGAGTCATTCCATGGAAAGGAATCTTCAAATTTGGTAAAAAGGACAAGTTCAGTCTAAGATACATAGGCCCTTATGAGAATATTGAGAAGACTAGGCCTCTAGCCAACAAATTAGGCCTGCCACCAGAATTATCTAAGGTTCACAATATCTTCCATATATCAATGTTGAGAAGATATAGATAAGATCCTTCACACATAGTCCAACCTTCAAAAATTCAATTAAGAGAGGATTTGACTCATGAAGAACAACCAGTAGAGATTCTAGATTCAAAGGAAAACGTCTTGAGAAACAAGACTGTAAAGCTGGTTAAAGTCTTATGGAGGAACCATGTAAGAGACGAGGTTACATGAGAGCCTTTGGAAGCCATAAAGGAGAAGTATCCACACCTTATTGTAGACTCATGTAAGAATTTTGATGATGAAATTCGTTAAGGAGAGGAGAATTGTTGGACCCCAAATTTATTTATTTATTTATTCATTCATTTATTTATTTTTAGAATTTATTTCATTAATTTAGCAAGCATGAATAGAAATTAGAATTATTAAATAGAAATGTTAGAATTAATTTAGTGTGTAATAGGCATAAGAGACTAATGGAATAAGTATTCATTACATTAAATGTGGAAGGGTAAACTTGGAAGGACAAAAAAAGGAGGTCTTGAATAAATGAGAAGAAAAGAATGCGTGAAATGTGTTGGAGAAGCTAGGAAAGAAAGAAAAAACGTGAAAGAGGAAAGGAGAAGAGAAGAATCTGTGAAATGTGTTAGAGAAGCTAGGAAAGAAAGAAAAAACATGAAAGAGGAAATGAGAAGAGAAGAATGCGTGATATGTGTTGGAGAAGCCAGGAAAGAAAGAAACAATCGAAGAAAGAGAAAAGGAGAAAGAAGGAGAAGGAAGAGGATTTAACTAAGTTTTAGGTAATCTTCATCATCTTTTCTTCTTGCTTTGGTAGAAAAAGAAACTGGAGAAAATGAGTTTCTTGGCTGGAAATAAAGGGAGAAAGAAGAGGACCAAGAAACCCATTTTGATTTTCATGGATTTGCAACTAGTTCTTAGTTATTCTAGCCTAGATAAACCATGAGTAGACTAAGTCTAAGCTCAATTTTATTTTTTTGATTATTAAAGCTTTATGGATTTTCTATTTGTATATTGGTTTGAATGAAAATTTTGTTTGTTTGAAGGAAACCAAGAAAATTTAATGCGAGAGCAAAAGGAAAGGCAAAGTTGAGTTTGGATTTACATGCAATTAGGTGGGTAATATGTTTATAGTTATTGTGAATGATGGGCTGATTTCTTACTTATGTGTGTATGCTTAATTGCTTGATTTTGAATTATTGTGATTGTTGGAAAATGCATTATGATTTATTATCTTGTTAGGCCTTGAAAGATGTTACAACATATTGTATTAATGAAAAGAGGAAAAAGCACAAGAAGCATGAAAGTATGAACATGCGATGAAATGAATTGAGCATCAAATTTTGCTTTGTTTGGGCAAGAGAGATACCATTTTGTTCGTCACATGCACATTGACTTAAAGCCTTCTCCCAGTTGCCCGCTTATGGCACATAAGCTCCTAAGAAATAGACTCATTTAGTTTATGGTGTAAACTTCAGTATCTCTATTTTGATCCATGGGACTCTCAAGCCATTATGTTTGTGCATTTCATTTTGATTTGTTGAGCATGATACGAAATTGAGTGTTATGTTTTGATGTTTAAATATACATGATATGCTTTATTTGATAACATCATTAATTATGAGTCTTTGAGGTAGAACTGTAGATAATTTAATTTCTAGATTAGAATGATATATATATATATATATATAATATGCTAGATTTGTGTGGCTCGTTATCAATGGCTATAAACGTATTAGCCACTGAGCTTCGCAGCTCAACCCATTTTTTTTACTCCTCAGGTTCAGAACAAAAAGATAATCGATCCTTGCAAAGCTTTGGCAAACTCCAAGATAGCTACCTTTTGTAACTAAGTTAGTTCGACTATATTTTTGGGTAGCTTTATAAGCATATCAAACATGAGCATTCATTTATATTTTGTATTATGCAATTGTTGTTGCTTTTGATATGTAATTAAAGCTATGTACAAACTCCGTTTTTTTTAAGTAATGAGATTAAGAGTTGAAGAAGAAGTTCCCTTTGTACATGTTCATAACTATCTTCTTCGTTGAGTTGTTAATTGCTGTTAGAGATGGAATAGTATGTTGTTAGATGGCCCTGGATAGACTTAAAATAAATTGTTATGCTGAGACTCATGTATGTACATTTAATGGTTGGTTGGATCTGGGTCTTTTGTTTTTGTAAATTGTAAAAGCTCTAATAGGCAAAAGAAGGAAAAGGGGGAACATAGATGCAGTACTACCTTGGATAGGAGTAGTGAGTCTAACTTCCATAAATAAAATGTATTAATCTAGGTAGAATTGGACAAAGCTGTCTTCTGGAAAATTGTATTTTGCCCTTTTAACTTTCTTGCGATATATCACATGAAAATTTTGGACTTCAGATGAAAGAGATATGGCCTTTACACAATAACATCGTTGGCACTGGGAGAAGCTGCAGCACTATCCCTGATAAAAATTGTGTCCTAATTTCAACGATTAAAATGTATTGATATAAGCAGAATTAGACAAAGTTGTCTTCATAAAAGTTGTAGATTATCTTCTTACCTTTCCAATGGTATAAAGTTTTCAATTTCTGGACATCATGATTGAGAGATATGTTTTTTATAAGTTTGAGTGTCATGTTAGGAGTGCACGAGGGTAACCGATAGAACTCACCAAATTGGGTAAAACACGGTTTTTTATGTTTCTCATTACAATTTGAAACTTCTAGCCTTCGTTTCACATGATCTTCACCCAATCCTCTCATAATGTAGTCTTGTAATAAGTACAGAGACCCGGGCCCAACACCGCTAATATCTGAGGAGTTTAGATAGAATGTGTTTGTTTAGTTTCGTATTTCATGTAGAACATTTTGTATAGAACAGTGAACTCACAGATGTTTTTGTAATGTAAATATATGGATTATGAAATGTAATGCCATGATGTGAGTTATGTTTTGTTAATGAAATGGGATAAGATGATCCTTTGAAATACTTGTGTTTTTATGATGCCATAATAAGTGATTATGATTGCTCTAACATTGTCATTCTCATAGGGTATGTTCTCGGATGTCCTTTGGATGTTCGAGCATATGCTCTATGGTAGTAGTGTGTTACACTTTAGAAGCATAACTTTTCTCTGGGATCCTTAAGCACAAGCTATTTCTTTCATTCTTTAACTCTTTGTAATTGTGATAAGTTCTCTAACCTTAATCAAATTTATTTCTTTGAAAACTAGTTGTCTAGATTTCTTAAATTATGGCTGAATATAGAAGAAAGGATTTATCAAATGGAGTTTGGTAATTATTATGTGTTTGATTTCTGTAGGTTTTCATATGTATTTCATTTAACCTGATAAATCTTTCCCACTGCATATTGTGTTCTAAGAAATTCAAACAAATTACCTATAAAACTCATAAAAAAACAACTCCACCTTCACTGTCACCATCACCATCTTTTGAGCCTAGGATTGAATTTTACACCATTGATTTGAAGTGTAGGAGGATGAGAAAAGGGAGATATAGTGAGAAAAGGAATTTTAATTATTTGTAAAAGTATAAGAATCTTGACATAGATATAACTAATAAAATAGTCCAATTCAAGAGGAAAAATCTCGAATTTGAAATTTAAATACAATTATAGAGATAACAAAGAAAAAACAATTCCTTACATATTTATAGTAGATGTATTGGAGTATTATTTGCTAACTAATATAACCAAATTTGTAGAAATTAGGAGATAAATGATGAAATGATAAATTTTGAGTTGTGAAGAATGTATAGGTAGTTATGGAAGGGATTATAACTCTTCTTCAGTCATGTACTAAAAAAGAGACTTATAAAGTTGGAATTGGTTTTCATCTTTTCTTCACTTTTTCCTCAAATAGACATACAAGGGATATAGAATTATATCAGTACTTTCCCTTAGAAACATTACTTAACCTTAGGTTTAAAAGAGGGAAATTGGTGAGCAAGAAGGGTATAAGTTTCCTAAGTAGCCTCCTTAAATGGTTGATTTCCCATTGAACCAACAACTCTAATGTAGGTAAAATAGATTCTTTAATCCACAATGAGATAAGATTTTTACAAGAGAAAGTGTACGCTCATAATCAAAGTTAATTTGTAAAGGGCTTTTTGCACATGCTAGTTATTGTCCAAAGGCTAGACTTATGAGGGAAACATGGAAGATGGGGTAGATTCTAGACAAAACTAAAAGTTCTAATTCATATGTTATTAGTCTAACACAGGGAAAAACTTTGAAAGAACTCAAAACCTAGGAGATAACTTCTCATACCTATGTTTAGCAAGTGATTGTTAGCAATAAGGTTGAATCCTTAGAAAGAGGACATTGTCAACATTAAAACTTAGTTGTCTTTATTTTTTATGCATGATTAAGCCTTCAAAAGATTGGTTCTTAATATTTTCATCATGTCATATTAGAGAATAAACTATTCTTCTAGCTCAGCTAGGCATATTTCTCTTAGAGCAAAGGGATGGACTGGTGGAAGATCTCACCTATAGATAATCTTGAAAGGTATGATCCCTATGGAAATATGGAAGTTGGTAACCTAAGTACAGTAAATATGAGATATGGCTTTCAATGTGAATTTTTTAAAAAAAAATTGGGATAAACATTGAGATGTTTGAAATTTGGAAAGAGAGGTACAAAATGTGTGCGTTTGTAGGTGTGTTAGAAATTAGGTTCCTAAAAAAAGTTTATGTTTGTGAATTAAAGATTGAATTTTGAGATTCTAAATATAATGAATACCTTAACTATAATTCTCTTTTTATAAATATTGGAATGAGGTGTTGGGGGCTTTATATGGGACCCCTTATAATTTATTCTTTCAACCGTTCAAATTGAAAATTAAAACATCTCCTTCTAATTTAGACTCAATTTTGAATGGCCAAACTTATGGCATCTATTAGTTAGACAATTTAGGTCTAATTTAGACTCAAATTTTATGGCCCAACTCATATCCTTATTCACAATGCGTGATTTATGAATACATACATCTATTTTGAGATTTTTATATAAGCCACGTAGAAAAGTGCCCAAAAACCAATGATTTGACCAGTTCATTACTCTTGTTAATCATTATGTAAAATTTTGACAGTATTCCTAAACTATCCATTTTGGCAGATACTTCATAAGCATTCTTTTAGATTCTGAACCTTAGTTGGACCATATTTTTCTTGTGAACCTTTAACAAGTTTGTCCCAAAAATTAGAGTTCATTCATTATTAAGCCAAAAAACTAAATCCAACATGTCTCATTCAAGATAAATAGCAACTGTTGGACCCCGTTTCCGGAACCCAACTCTCTTGCTTAAAATCGTGAAACTTGAGCGTGTGTGTAACCTTGAAGGGCTATTTTTTCATCTTTGAATCCATATAGACATCCTCAGTTCATCTGCATGCTCATAACGATCCACAATTTCACTAACAAAGTTCTCCATGGTGCGCCCATATTACCTAATCACCATGCTTGAACTCATCACTCCTAATTGTGCACAAAGTTTGGAAAACTTAAAATCTTAAATTCAAATTTGCTTCTTCATAGAAATCATATTTATATATCTCTTGTTCATTTTAAAGCAAGAATCAACTCAATTGGAGTTATACAACTCGAGATATCATCCAATTACCAACATGTGCTCATATCCCAATCATGTTCTCTCAACCGACCTCTTACTTGAGTTCATAAAAACACTCACAATTTGACTCCAAATGATACAAATTTTCATGGAAAGATACCTACATGTCCCATGAATCCATTTGCGCAAGAATCACCCCAATTGGATGTCGGATGAGGGAGTTATGCCCTAAACACTGGACCATGTTCATTCCCAAAATCAATTTTAACCTCTCTTGGCGCGAATGCCATAACGTTCTCCACAGATGTAAGATTGCTTTCGTGTTTGTGCCATTGTAAAGCTAACATAGAGGTATACAACTCATATTAGAGGCCTCAAAACGAGATTCGCACTCTAAACAGGTCAAAATCGTGATTTCCTATAGTTGACCTGAGGCTATCAGTTAAACGGACATGCATGTCCGTTTAACGGACTCACACTGGCCAAACTGCCCATTTTCATGCAAAATCACTCCATACTAACTCAAACATCAAACTTAATTCGTCAAACTATCAACTCTTGATTCAATCATACTCATCAATTCTCATCAAACCATACATTCTTATCAATTACCATACTATCATACACATAAAACCCTAAACAACATGTTAACTTGTGTCATTCATACTTCAATTCCACTTCTCTAGCTAAATACATCCTCATTCTTACCTATTCAATTACCACTTTTTCCTTCCCATAGCAATTTATTTTCATATATCTCATTTCACATGACAAGTTCATCAATTCAATTTGGTTACTTCTTCAATTATAGCTAATTCCATTGAACATCAATTATGCACATTTGCTCATTTCCAAAAACACTATCATCCATTCTTAAAACTTAGCTCAATTGACATGTCAAAATCAACTATTTCTTATCATCCAAAACCATTCATAATTCCTATTTAGCTTTTCCATAATATCTCATTGAATATATATATTTACACATATATGTATCAACCATTACTCAACATTCATCATAACCATCCATACACAATTCCATAATGCATATTCTTATGCCAATCCATACTAATCCATTCATAACCATTCATATACCAAGTCATAATTCATAGCCATACACCAAATCACATTTCATTAACATCATGAATATATAAGAGTTTTACAACATGGTTGGCATTTCCAAGCCAAATCCAATAACAATATCCAATATATAATACATGAAAGCCCCAACTTCATAAAATACACTCAATGCCCTGTTTTACATCAATTATCCCAAACCATACAAAACATGCAAAATTGGATTTTGCCTTGATCCCTTTTTCTTGATCGCTTGTTCAAAACCTGAAAGTGGGAAAAAGTGGGGGTGAGCTCGAGAGCTCCGTGGGTAATATGTTTATAACAAAATAACAAGCAAAAACCTTTCAAAGAGTTCTTTGTTTTGGAAAATTTCTCGTTAAATTTCAAAACACCAGTTTCTCACAATTTTTGTCATGAAATCCGTAAAACACTTGTTTCCCAAAAATTCTTGTTAAGTAACCAAAATTTGCAAAAACACAGTTCATGCATTTTCCCCTTGTTCATAAATCATGAATGCATCATGTCACAATTCATAATCATATAACACATCACAATGGTCTCAGGTAAGTCCGTATTCATGGCACTACATAATTCTATTAAATGGCCTTATGTAGGCAAATTCTTGAGGAGTCCTAAAAAGAACTCCGTGCCACATTCGGGCAGGCGAGAGAAGCCTATTTCTTGGGTCAACGTGCACGTGACGATTCTTGAGGACTACCCTAGACCCACATAACATGTAATCATGCTCTTGAAAACATGATTGCCCAAATAGCAATATTCGAAATCTTGTTTATATGCACATGACATAATTCATATGTATTCACATAACTCTTTTCACAATTCAATCAAACTAATTCACATAACAATTCATCAAAGTATTCAAAAACATTGAATGCACAATCTTGGCAATTTCTCACATGTACCATAAACAATCAAAGCAACATCTATGAAGCTATGGAAAACATTGAAATTTCTTGATTTTGAGAACAAATTAAAAGCTCATTATTCATGCCATAAACAAGGAACCCACCTTAAATCATCCTTGCTTGTACACTTATTCCACATGCTTCCCCTCTTGCTCCTCCTGATTTCCATCACCACTATTCACCCAAAATCCCCAAATCACAATATAATCAAATTGAAAAACCCTAAGGACACAATCACCAAAATTGAACTTGGAAACCACAAACCCATGCATTTCCCAAGCTATCAAAACCAAAAGTTCTCAAAAACTCCAAAGATGGAAAAATCATCTTACCTTGGATCTCCACCATTTTCAAAATTTCGTGGCTCATCTTGAAGCTTTCATCTTCTTCCATGTTTTTCCTTCATGAATCACTTGAAAACCAGTCTTGAATCCACGAAAAATCAAAACCCTAGCTAACTCTTCTTTTTCTCCTTTTCTCCTCTCCACGCCACTTTCTCTCTCCTCTCCCTCTCTATTTTCGTTCTTCCTCTCTTCCTTTGCAAGACACAACTTATTTCATCCCTTTTATACTCTAATTAATGCCAAAAGGTCCAAAATGCCCTTAATGAAATGCCTTGGTTCTTAAATCCTTAAGTTGTCTTCCAAATTTACCCTCAATGCTATCTACCACCTTAATACACTTAATTCATGTCATATGGTCTTAGTCTAATTAACATGTTAATTCAAT
>JANZLC010017347.1:0-11193 GCA_026413385.1 Erythroxylum gracilipes
CTTTGCTTTATGCATAATTAATTGCTAATTAATCATCAATAATTCCTCATTTAATAGTCCTGACTTACAGAAAATTTTGGGGTCCAACAACTACACAATATTCTATTGTCATATTCAACCAATTCTATGCAAGATAACACCAACATAACACCAAGGCATCATCCCAACAACCATTACACATCCAAATGAATCTTTTTATACATTCAAACATACACAAATACAGAAATTAACTAAGTGGAGTTCCAAACCTTAAAATTGGCAAAGTAGTTCTTCTAATGTTTTTCCTCTCCTTCCTCTTTGGATTTGCTTGAATCACCAAGTGAAAAATTATGGGATGAAGAAGGTGGAATAGAGAGGAGAAAAATATGAAGTTAAGCCATCAAAGTGTTGTCCGTCTCCCCTCTCCATATGCCTTTTTATGAATTTTCTAGTCTTAGACACATGTTTCAATCCCATTGGATAATATGTCACAATCCTATTGGACCGTGTGTTACAATCCCATTGGACCATGTGTTACAATTCTATTGGACCGTGTGTTAAAATTATATTGGACCATGTATTATAATTCTATTGGACCATGTGTTACAATTCTATTGGACCATATGTTACAATTCTAATGGACACACATACTTTGATCTTATTAGTCCATGAGTTGACTTTATGAAAATTGCATATTGGTCATTCTTCTTCCTTTAATTAGCCTATAATCTTATCAATTTATTTCATTTCTCTATGTCTTAAGTTTCTAATGGCATAAATTTTAAGCAATTTGGTTAATTATATAAGGAGTTATATTGAAAACAAGATAGTAGCCATAACTCAACTTCAAAACAAAATTCAAAACTCTTAGAGGCAAAATCAGATTTGGTTCCTTTAGACCTATGTCTCTATTTTAATCTCCAATTGAAATTATCCAATTTGGAGGTCTATAGGCCAAGATATAGCTAAATTATAGAAATTTGTTAAGCAGAACCTATCCATTTAGAGAGGTACACATCCCAAATCAACTAATTTTGATCTTATTATGCAAGATGGTGATGTTGTCGCCTGCAACAAAATATAAAAGATTTTCACTCCCGTTAAAACAAATTAATGTAGTTGCAGTAAGCAGATATCGTTCCCACGAGGAATTTCGCGATTATAGAAATTAAGAACTCAAACGACACAAATAATAAAAAGGGGGGGTTTTGTTACTTACTGAAATAATAATGAAAATCAAAAAGGAAAATAGCAAATTGAAATAATAATTAAGTCCGAAAATTCAATAGAAAAATACCTTGGTTTCGGTCACCGATGTTACCATGCTATTATGGATCCTTGACGTAAAATTATAATTATTAATGAACATTCATTGGGCAAAATTTCTCTTAAGTGTATTGACCAGAAACATGTATTCTAGCAATCTTATTAGACAACAACCTAGATACGATTATAGATTAAATTGACTAATAACATTAAGAATCAAGAATCAATGACAAGTGATAAACATGTACGACACGAAATCAATCAAGTGGATAATTTCTTAGAATTTCCCGACTCTAACGTAGACAGGTTAATCCTAATTGCTACTTGTGGTTACCAAAATTGAACGTCAGATTTTGTTTACCTAGCAGTTGAATCAATTAATTCCTAGTTGCGCACCTAGAAACTAACAAATCCAATTAAAAAGACAGATTGAAATTATCCAATGCTCATTAACAATATGAAAAATTATCCAGAAAATCTCACCATAATAACATGGAACATGGATCCCTCAACCAAGACAAGAAAATTAGTTAATCATAATCAAACTGAAATCAAAAGAAATAATAAAAAGAATTGTCTCCATAACTGGTATTTATTGAAACTAATGAAAATCCCTAATTGAAATCTGCAAAAATTGAAAGATAAGAAAACCAGAAAATTAAATTAACCAAAGTCCCTAAGCCTACGAATGAACTACTTAGAATGCGCAGAAGGGATAAGCCATAAAACAAAAGGAAAGTAATATGCGGTAGCCAAGGAGAATGAGTATGCGGTGCTGTTGTTGGAGGACTTCAAGACGTGGCAAGGAAGGACCAAGGTTGCGGCAGCTTAGGAGAAGAGGATATGCGATGGTCTGTTGATTAATGAAAGACAAAAAGAAAATCCAATTACGACAGCTAGATGATGTAACTTGAGGAGTGTAGATGTCGCAAATCAGAAAGATAAGAAGAAATTGGGTTGCGGCAATTGCTGGAAAAATAGAGAATATGCGATGACCCCTTTTTGCAACCCTAGCCTCCATTCATATATGGCAATCAATCATTAACTTCCTTCTTGAATTAAAACTCTTCATTATCTTGATTTAATTTTCTCCCAATTAGATAATCTTCTAGTTTAGGTGGGAAACTTCTTGAAAAGGACTCCAGAAAATCTTGGCGATTGTGTTCTAATGGAGACAAATTCTGGAAATTTGCAGATTTGGGATTATGACCTTAGGCGTGCCCACGCCTAATCTTTGAATTTTGACCAAACTGGAATTTTCGAACTTCTTGCCATATTTTTCCTCTTTTTGATCCTTTTTTGTCTTTTTGGTACTTACAACTACCTGTGGACATTTAACAATTAATTCCATCAATTTATGAACACAATTTTCATAAATCAACCAAAATTAAGTCCAACATAAATGCATTATAATTGACTTATCATCTCTTCCTGTATCTCTCGATGATTTCTCTCTAGGGTTTCTTAAGGTGGCTGATGCAAAATCTCCCTCTCTGCTTCTTTTGTTGTTCTTTAAATATCCTCTTGTGTTTTGGGTAACCTTAGGGCTTTTCAGGTCTGAAAGATCCAAACAATCCCTCGAAACTTGACGTTCTTGAGTGTTTGCACGTCTACCCGACACAAGCCACGACCGTGGGCCTGCAGGCCATGATTGTGGGCCATTCCCTAGGCTTCTATCATGATTATGGCATGTAGGCCACGATTGTGGGCCAAATCTAGTGCTTCTGTCATGATCGAGGGTCGTTGTTTCGACCCGAATATCTCTGAAACTCCTCTGTTCTTTGATGTTGACCCTAAAACACTAGTAAACATATCAAGGTACCTAAAAAAATAATATTTAAGCTCAAATACTTGTACTAACCTATAAAATAATTAAAATATAAATAATTAACAAACTAACACAATTCAAACTTAAACACATACTTAATTATTGAATTAACGGATAAGCACATATCAAACTATGCCCTAAAACACGATGCAATTTACACTTATCAACATCCCCACGTTTAATCGTTTGCTTATCCTTAAGCTAACAAAACAATAAACAACACAAAATCATAAAGCACACAATGCAATAATGAGACAATGGCTTTAACTTCATGAAATAAATTTAACTTTAAACACAATCATTCAAGTTATTCCAAATCATTAACATGCAAAATCCACGTCTAGGATCTCTGGACTAAATATACATATTAATCAAAACTTAAATGTTAAGTTTATTCAGCCCTTTCAATTGTACAAACACACTAATAATTATTTGGTCCTTTAAACTCTGTAACTAATCCTAAGTATGTTTTCAAGAAAAGTTAAGCTACTTACAAGTTCAGTAGGTTTTATTAGAAACCATTTTTTTATTTACTTTTTGTGGACATGGACCTAGTCTTTTTACATGGAGGTAAACATTGGTTATGAATGTTGATCCAGTTACTCGATTAAAGTCATGTTTTTATTAAGTTGCTTAGTTGGAACGTCATTATAGCCATTTGACACAGAGGCACACATTTATGATGTGTGTCAATCAGGTTACTTGGCTACATCATGTTCTCAACTGGATACTAGCTATATTCATAACCCAAAGGCCAGCGAAATAGTTATTTATTTAAAATTTACAAACACATATTCTTAATGCCTACCTTGTTTCTTTAGCTACTTGTTTTCATGAAAAAATTACTAGTTAAGTTACTTAGTCAAGAGACCTAAAATTATGTATGAATGTGACAATTTAGAGGGTGATAAACTAACACTAAATCATAATTAACTTGCATATTTTTGCCAAAGAACCTAAATCACTAATTTCGCAAGCTAATGACTCTTTACAATCTAATAAATTATGTTTAAAATTAAATCGATTTCATTCCATCTAATCCATCGACATATTCACGCAATTCATAAAATGCAACTTAACAAACTATCATATAATATGCAAAATTCACATTCAAAGCAGAAGGCACAACCCCTCCCCACACTTGAATAGCACATTGTCCTCAATGTGAGAAGGAGACAAACAAACACACAAGGAAAGAAGTAATATAAAATAAAACAAAAACAAAAATAAAGACTAAATTAAAAAAAGAGTTAGAAACAAAGCCTCACGGTGATGGAGGTGGATGTGTCGGAGGTGGCAGTTGGATGCCTTAAGCATTGAAGTATCGATGAATCCAGCGTATATCCCGGCTCTAACATTGTTATGTTCGGGTCATCTCCTTCATCCTTCTAGATTCACCGCAAGTGCGCCAGTAATTACCTTGATGTTGGCGGAGATTACATCGAGCACTTTCTTCCAACCAAGTTCTTCTGTGTCTTCTTCCTCTTTGGACTCCTCGCTAGTCAAGTCCTCTTCCGTCTGCTAAGGCGGTGCTATACTAGAGCTCGCCTAATTAGCCCTAATCTTTACATGAGTCTTTTGGCTTATATCCTAGAGTTCCATGTTACAGACTTTAGGATTTCAGCACGCCACAAGTACCCCATACCAAATTGTTACTCCTCTTACGTAGAGTCGTAATAATCGCATTCATTACATGTGTGGAGGTGCACACTGGGATGCTGTGATCCATATACAACAATAGAAAAAGTTCCTTCATTGAGCACTTGTTGGTTTCTGATTTGTCAAAAATCAATACAATAACAAGTGCTCACGGGTTCGTATAATGTTGTTGTGGGCATTCTTAGCATTGAATCGCTCTAACCCAGTGAGTTCATTTCAATAGTGAGAAGCACGAAAATTATCATGCTAATCGATAATGGAAGATTCAGGGAAACCACAAATATCATACATGATTTCAATGTTCAACTCATAAGTTCGTCCCTGCAACCTAAACCACATTTCCTTAGGGTTACTAGGTTCGAAATGAAGGGAAGTGAAGAATCCGAGAGTGAGCTCCTAGTAGACAGGATATTGGAAGTGTATAAACTTAGCCCAGTGAATTCTTTCTGCTAGATTCTCTACCCTATCTCGCAATTCTTGCCTATCAAGTACATCAAAATCAAAATATTTCGGGACGACTATTTGTTTAACATTAAGAGATTAGAAGTAAAAACCTTCTTCCTCTGTATAGATTGGGAAGGGTGCTCCGAAATCCACTGCCCTATTCCTTCGCCTTCAACCTAAGACTTGATTTTGTCCCGATGATTGTCAGATCGGAAAAAGAAAGCATGCTATATTTAGAGAACTGGTATATTTCAAAACTTTTTAGAAATCATATTTACAGTGGAAGCAACATATCCAAATCATCATGCCAATCCATATATGATATGGTATAAGGATAATAATAAACATAAACAAGATGAAGAGTATTATCGACTCCTTTGCTACAGCTTTAATTCCTCACTGCACTATCCTCTCCTTCTTCTTGTATCCAAAACCTTTGCTTTTGAATATTTTTCTTTATCAATCTATCTTCTCCTTATTGTTGTATCCTCAACCAATTTGATTTACCTTTTGTTCTCCTATGACAACTTGGTTAACAAAATCCTCTGGTGGGAAAGGAGAAGAAACACTTTGGAGGAGTATTGTCTCAGAAGAAAAGAAGGAAACAATGAGACACTTCTCATATAATTTTCTATTTTTTTCATGCAAGATAGGAGAAAGAGTGATAAAATTGTAAGAACACCTTCTTACACTCTCCCGCTTTTTGTTAACAACAAAGGAAAGAAGAGTCTTCCATCCAATGCATCATTTCTTCATTTAATCAATCATAAAGAAGCCATTAAATGAGACTCTTCTCATTTGTCTTTAAGATGACTATATGAAAAGTCTATTAACCTAATATTATCATGTTCATTTCGGTTTTTGGATATGTAAGAAGGAAGATGGTCCATCCAATGTACATCTTCTTCTTCAATCCAATCAAGGCTAATAGGTCACATGTTAACATTAAAAGATAACCATTAAACCATTTAATGGTAAGTTCATAACTCCATTTAATGATGATATATAATACACCACTCACGCAGGACCCAAACCTGACATTGTGGGTGATATCCGAATTTGTGCCCCGCGAGGGTGGCATGCTATTGCGCTCAATTAGTCAAAACTCTTTTTTCAATCAAATGCGCAGAAATCAGTAAACAATTTGGGCCCGCTTTAATTTGTAAACATTCTCAACCATAACAACACAATCAACAAAATTTCAATAACCTTTTGAGGTCCATTACAACTATAAAACATTTTTAGCAATAATGACTTTACATTACAGCATAACTCTATTTGTATACATACGGTACAAAAATTTCAAAATTCTTTATTGCTAAAAAATTGCATAATACAAATTTGTACAAAATAATAAAATATAGAATGCAGATGCAAACTGATCCCGACCTTTATCTTTCACTTGTATGTAGTAGGTATACTCCCGTTTGTCTAACGAGGTACTCTTCAAAGCCTAAAAAACAATTGCAAATTTTGGGTGAGTTTTGCTAACTCAATGAGTGACCATCATCGATGGCTCACCCAATCACATAACATATAATTCACATCATTAAACATTTCACACTTCACATTCAATACAATTTAATCACTCATATTATGCATATGCAATGTATATGAGACCCACTTTTTCTTTGTTACTTTGTTGTGATCGAGTGCCTAAACTGTCTCATATAGGGCTCATTGATAAATGTCCCTTATCCACTTAGGGAATACAGGGCTCATTAAATGTTGAGCCTGAGGCTCTAATTCATTTTTGAGCTCGAAGCTCATTTTCACTCGTTGAGCTTTAAGCTCTGATCGGTGGCTACTCTGATTACAACTACCATTATATTTCATGCATTCATGAGATGGAATGCATCACTCACATTTGCATAAACTCATTCAATCACTTTCCCATATCATCGGACCTTAGTCCGGCATTTAACATTAGAGTTGAGAATTCACACTTTCATTCATATGCAAATGCACATTCAGAACACATTTAACAATCACATTAAGTACACTTAGTTAATCCAATTCACATTCAATGAGCACTTCAATATTTCATTTATACCACACATTCATCGAACCTTCTGTCCGAAAACCAAACACAGTCAATCACATTCATATACCAATTTAGTGGTCAATAATACAAAATTCAAATATCAAACAATAAAGTGAGACCGTCTCGGTCTACTCACAGTAAGCTCCAGATTAACATTTGCTTCCAATTTTTGAGAACGCCTGAATGCAGACATTTAGCTTGCATAACCCATTTATGCAAGATACACATACATTACAATTTGTACAATCATAAGTGTTTAATAACGCACATGATTGAAATGAAATGTGTACAATGCATGTTCATGACAATCCATAGTATTTTACCATTAATTTCTTTACAAAATCATTCCCATTTCAAAACTCGTCTAAGTATAATTTATACTTAGGTTTATATCTCACTAAACCCATCAAAATCTCTATTCCTTTCTCATTGACTCACTTCAGAAATTTTCCAAATCATACTGTTAGGTCTACTATTCACATTCAATCAGAAAGTGAAACTGATGTAATTTAGTCATACTCTCTTCTAGAAACGTGTTCCTCTATGTATTATGTTTCAATTGACACCAAAATCACTCAATTTGGTTCAAAAAATCGAAAGATATACCTCGAACATTTTTAGACTATTGTTATCCAAAAACAGTGTACCCCACTTCCATCTAGAAATTGAACACCTTAGAGACTGAATCAAGATTCAGCTTTTTCGTATGATTTGTATCTCTATTTCTTTAGTTTACTCCAAATCAAAAATCATCTCAATTGGAATCCTACAGATCCAGATATAATCAAAACACTGAAGTATGCTTAGTAAAAATAATCCCATGTACACTGTTCCAACATATTACCATATTTTTATTTGATCAAAATTTCTCAATTCAATTCAGAATGCTACAAAAATTTTATTTAGAGGTATAAAAATGGCTTAGAAATCTTTTGGATTAAGAATCACCTCATTTGGAGGTCGGATGATGAAGTTATGGCCAAAAGAATCAACTATATTTATGTCCTCAAACATTTCAAACCTTTTGGCACGAATTGACATAACTTTCATAAATTATGTCCGATTGGTATCGTTTTTAGATGTTTGAAATAAGACTTTGATATCTACAACTCTTATGAAGAACTCGAAACAACATTTTTCCTCAAAAAGGGTCAAAAAAGTTGTTGGGCCCCGACTTGTATTAAGCATGGTTACATTATTAGTTTAATAATTTTAAATTAGGGATGGAAATAAATTGAGGATTTATTGCCTAAGTTATGATTATTAAATGAAGAAATTAGTGGAATTTAGAAGTCTAAATTGGAATTATTGCTAAATTGTTAGAATTAAAAGCATAAGATGGTGTTAGAATAATTTGGGATTTTAGATCAATAATTATTAATTGAAGGAATTTAGTTAAATTAGAATTTTAATTTTGGTATTAGATTTTCAAAGAATAAGGAAATATTAAATTAGGCCTTAAAATCTTATTAGAAATAAATTAGAATTTGGTTATATGATTATAAGGCTTTAGGTTCATTAAGTGGGCTTTTAACCTTTAAGTTATCTTGTAAATGAAGAAGAAAGAGTTAATTTGGGCTTTTAAGTGGGAGCCCACAAAAGTTTAAGTTAGAAGGAGGGAAAATGAAAATTTTGGGAAAGGTTTTAAGGAGGGAAACTTTGGACTTGAATATTTGGGCATAGGTTTAAGTTAGGGTTAGGTTAAATTAGAAGTATGTAAGGCCTAGGAAATAAAAGGGGAAAGTATTAAAACAAAATGAAATAAGCTAAAGTTAGGGATGAGGTGGACGAAAATGCATGGAAGGGAGTAAGTGGCTTGCCAAAACTATGTAGTTTCATGTTAGGTTTAAGTTAGGAAAAAGCAAGTGACCTAAGGGTTGGAGAGGAGGCTTACGAAAACACAAGGGAGGAGAGAAGTGAGCAGATTTTTCAATCATCCAAAGGAGAAAAGTGAGAGGAGATTCGGCCACACCAAGAAAGAAAGAAAGATGGAGCTTTCGGCCATGAACTAAAGAGAAGAGAAGGGTTTCGAAAATTCTAAGAAGAAGTGAGAGAGACTCACGGCAAAGAGGAGGGAAAAAGGAGAAGAAAAAGATGAAGAAAAAGAGGTAGGGTTTCGAAAATTTCTTGATTTCTTGATATAGTTCTTGCCTTCCTTGCTTAAGCATGATGGTTGGATGTTGTTTGATGAAGAAAGAAGAAGGTTTATATAAAGGTTAAAATTTCAGATTTCATAGGATTAGGGTTTCGAAATTTTCCTTAAAGATTGGTTAGGGCTTTTCCTTTTTCTTGGTTAATATGATGTATTAAAGGGTATTGGTAAAGGAAAAAAGAAAAGAAGAAGAAGTATGGTGGCTTAATTAAAATTTCAGCATGTATCAATGACCTAGAGTTGAGAATTTCCGAAATTTATGGAGTAATTTAAGAGGGGTTTTAGTTACTATAGCATAGGAATGATATAGAAAAGGTTTCGGTAAGGTTTGGTAAGGTTAAATTCAAGTGTCGTCATTTTTTAAAATTCCAGCATTGTTCATGTTTGTAAATTCATGGTTTTCTAGTAGAATTTGTGTCTTTAATGCTTGTTTTGATGTTCAGTGTTTAGAAAAAGTATAGGAAAAGTATAAGTGAGCTTATGGAGGGTTAAAGTCAAATTGTTCCATGCTTTTAAAATTTCCAGCATGTGATCTCTTGTTAATTATCATGTCATCTCATGTTAATTAAGGCTTTTATGCCTTGATTAAGATCAAATAAAGTAATTGGAGGTATAAGGAAGATTAGGAAAGTTTTAATTCATGTTTTTGCATTCTTGCCAATTTTTCCAGCTTTGATGTTTAGTGTTAATTAAGGATTTTATGCTTTGGTTAAGGACTAATAAGGTAATATGAAGTAAAGGGAAGGTTAGATGGGATGAATTTTATGTTTTCCCCTTTTCTTAAAAATTTCAGCATTTTTAACAGTTGTTAATTCATGGTTATTGTGAGAATTTTGGTTTTCATGCTTTAAAAAGGTTGATTAGAAGAGTTCTTGAATTGAGAGTGAATAAGAAAAGAAAAGAGTTTAAGCTTTGATAAAAAAAAAAAAAATCTGATTTGCGTGGGTTCCTATATGCATGAATATTTTCGAATTTAGTTGGATTTATAGATAGGCTTTGATGCTACTTGATTTGAAAAGGTGTAAGTAAAGTGAGAAAGGTTTTAAACCAAAATTTGCATTTTTTCAAATTTTCCAGCATTGGTATTTGGTGTTCATTCATGTTTTTCCCATGCCTTAAAAAGTCCAACTTTTGCAAAATCCTATGTTAAATTGGGATTATTGTGTATATGAAAGTGAAATGAGGCATTGAAGGAAAAAGGGAAGAGGAAAATCAGCATTCAAGGATCTTTTTAAGACATGACATTTTTGAAAATTTGGATTAAGTTTGAGAGAGGTTTTGATGGTTATAATTGAGGAATGGTATAGGTCAAGTTGGATAGGTTTAATTCAAGTTTTTCTTGTTTGTGTAAACTTCCAGCATTGGTTACTTGTTTTTAATTCATGGTTTTGTTAGAAGTTTACCTATCTTGCTTAGTTGCTTAGAAAGGAAAGGTTAAGAGGTTTTGTTAAGGGTAAAGGAAAGAAGGAGGATTATGAAAGTTAAAAAAAAAAAAAATCAGCATTTGTTATGTAGGGATTTTCGAAAAGTATTGATTAATTTGAGAGGGATTATGGTTGTGATAGTATAGAGAAGGTATATGAAAGGTATAGGTGAGTTATGTAGGGTTAAAGACAAGTTTTTCCATTCTTTAAAAATTTCAGCATTTGTATTTTTGTATTAATTAGAATTATTATGCTTTGAATAAGGTCATTGAGGCAATTAGAGGTTGAGGAAGGATAAGTCAACCAATTGCAAAGTCAAAGAAGTCAAGGTGGGTGGCTTTCTAATCATTAAGTCTTAGGCTATGAATTGTTAAATTGTGCATTTGAGTGAAATCAT
>JANZLC010017409.1:0-11187 GCA_026413385.1 Erythroxylum gracilipes
ATACAAGGCGACTTATCAGTACCGAACAGGTATAAGTCGACTTACACAATGAACAAGTCGACTTATACACTAACAAAATTTCCTCATGACGTGGTTGGTGGGGACTTCTTCAGTCAGGAGGAGGGAATCTAGCTCAGGTCCAACTTAATCATCTCGTGCAACTGAATTAGGCAGCGTGGACTACTATTTTTGACGTAGCCTGTTGGTTTCTTTGGAAATGGCGTAATCACAACATTTTTTTGCCAGTTTTTGTTTGGCCAATCGACAGTACTAAAATTGTCATGGACTATACTATTTTGATCAGACGAGCCAGTAAGATGGAAAACTAGGTCTTTCAGTGCCAGTGTTGGGCCCCGTTTTTAAACCCCAACTATCGAACCAGAGTCAAAAAGTGTGAGCGGGTTTCCTTGTAGGGTTATCTCAACGAACTCTCCCTCCCTTGCAATCAATCCATTTAAATTCAACACCAAAGGCTATAAATTCTTCTGAGAAGGTAGATAAACATGCTAGGAATCCAATGTTTTAAGAATCGTCTCAATCAGAGGTCAGACGAAAAAATAATGGTCGAACGAACCTAACATGTTCATGACTCTACACATATCGTATATGCCTTGGCGTAATTTCCATACTTTTCACTATAGATGTCAGATTGACTTCGTTTTGGGATGGTTTGATGGAAAACTTCTAAATCTACAACTTTGATGAAGATCTCGAAGTGAAATTCGGCCTCTAAAAGGATCAAAAATGGAATAGAAGATATAAAATAAACAGTACACAAAAACTAAGACGAAGTAGACTAAGACGGAGCAGAACTAAGAAGAAGCAGAATCTAAGACGAAGCGAAACTAAGACGGAGCGTCTTAGGTATAAAACTAAGACGTAGGAAAAACTAAGACGATAGGAAAGTCAAACTAAGATGATAAGAAAGTCAAACTAAGGCGATAGAAACTAAGACGAAACGTCTTAGGTACAAAACTAAGACGAAACAGAGGTCAAACTAAGATGATAGGAAAGTCAAACTAAGATGATACAACTGAGACGATGCAGCATAAGAAGATGTTTCAATTGGATCTTCCTCACATCTCCCAAAGTTAGGACATGAATTCTACCCTTATAACAGACCCGAAATATGAAATGCGCTATAAGGTTTACAAAATCCTAAGCCAAAGTAATCATATTTCATTAACTAAACCAAACACAATTTGAACTTAGCTTTAATTAAAAATCAACATGCTCATCAGAAGCTTAATACAAATACAGATGGATGCTCAATGTTTGATATGCTTATAAAGTTGGCCAAATGACACTAACCGAATACAAAAGACGCCTAGCTATCTTAGAGTATCTAATTGCCTTGTAAGGAATCACTGATCTTCTCGATCTGCACCTGATGAGGAAGTGGTGGGGTGAGCTACACAGCTCAGTGACTAACGTATTTATAGTCATTGATAATTGACCCTAAATTCATGCATATGCATAAATGTATATATGTATATTTATACGTATACTTTCAAATTGAGCATTCTTAATTTTGGTTTAAAACTCAAGGCATATAGCACTCAAATGCATCATTCATAACAAGTTTAAAGATGCAATGCATAGAAATTAGTTGGAGTGTCCCATGAAACAGAATGAGAAAACCGAAGTTTTCCCCATGAACAGAATGAGTCCATTTCGGAGCTCATATGCCACAAGCGGGCAGCCGGGAGAAGACTCTTATCAACGTACATGTGACGAACAGAATGGTTCCTCTCTTGCCCAACCAAAGGCACATAGTCATGCTCAGATTCATTTTATCAAAATGATATGCTTTCATGCTTTTTCTTCTTTCTTTTCATTTAATGCAAATGACATGACCGCTATTGAGGAAAACATAGCCATATTTCACCATGCATTTTTTCACATTTACTCACAAGACAATTTCAACAATAAATTTCAATATACACACATAGGCAGGAATTTGCCCAATTATACTATAACCTTAAATATGTTACCCACCTAATCAGCTTGCGAAAACCAAGTCAAGCTTGCCTTTCCCTTTGCTATTGGGTAGGATTCCCTTGGTCCCTTACAATAACCAAGGTTCCAAATAAAACAACATTCCAATCAAATTCATAACTTAAAAGAAAATCATACAATTTCAACAAATACAAATTAAACGCAAGTCTAACCTACCCATAACCCATCTGGGTTAGAAAACCTAAGACCTAGCTTAGAAACCCTAAAATCAATTGGGTTCTCATAATCCATCTTCTTCCAACATAACTCATTCCTTTAATAAAGCAAAAGAAAAGAAGGTTAACCCACCTTAACAAGTTGATTTCTCTTCTTTCCTTCTTTCACTGAAACCCTTCTCTTCTCTCTCTAAATTTTGTTTTCTCACTCTTCTCCCTCTTGAATTCACGTTTTTCTCCTCTTAATAAGCAAAATAGCACATCCTTTTTCTATTTCTACCCTTAATAAACCCAAAAAGTCCATCTTACCCTTCCTTATAGGCTTATACTCTTTTATGCTCAAGTGATCTCCCAAAAATGTCCTTGAACATCCTTATTACATCACCACTTTACTTCCACTTATCCATTCAACAAATCCTACTAACCTTGGCACCATTATAGTTCCAAAATTTAAATCTATCGAACTCTAATTTTTTTTAAAAAAATCATTCTTACTTGAAGAAAAATTTTCCAGGGTCCAACAATTCTCCCCCCTTAAAGAATTTCGTCCTTGAAATTCTTACCTGAGGCATTGAAGAGGTGTGGATACTTCTCCTTCATATCTTCCAAAGGCTCCCATGTTGCCTCCTCGGTCGAATGGTTTCTCTATAAGACTTTAACTAGTTTCACAACCTTGTTTCTCAAAACCTTTTCCTTCGAATATAGGATCTCCACGAGTTGCTCCTCATATGCCAAATCCTCCCTTAGCTGAACCTCTGAAGGTTGAGCTATGTACGAAGGATCCAACCGGCACTTCCTCAGCATTGATACATGAAAGACATTGTGAATCTTAAATAACTGTAGTGGCAAAGCTAACTTATAGGCCAAAGGCCCAATCTTCTCAATGATCCCATAAGGACCTATATATCTCAACTTAAGCTTGCCATTCTTACCAAATCTCAAGACTCCTTTCTATGGAGAAGCTCTAAGAAACACTTTGTCTCCAACTTCAAATTCCATTTCTTTTCTATGTGCATCTGTATAGCTTTTCATTTTGTCCTGAGCTGCTTTAAGTCTCTGTTTCACCAATTTAATCTTATCGACTGTAATTTGCACCAATTCAGGCCCTAAAAGCCTTCTTTCACCTTCCTCATCCCAACAAATAGAAGTTCTGCACCTCCTACCATACAAGCTTCATAAGGTTCCATTTAAATTCCCGAGTGGTACGAATTATTATAAGCAAATTCGATTAAAGGCAAATGATCATCCCAAGAGCCTTTGAAATCCATAACACAAGCTCTCAACATTGCTTCCAAAGTCTGGATTGTTCTCTTCGATTGTCCATCAGTCTGTGGATGGAAAACTGTGCTAAAATGCAACTTTGTTCCCAAAGCTTCTTGTAAACTTCCCCAGAACCTGGAGGTGAACCTGGATCTCTATCTGAAACTATCAGACTTGGAATCCCATGAAGTCTGATTATCTTATCTATGTATTTCTTGGCCAACACACTCAACAAATCCGTCTGTTTAATTGGCAAGAAATGAGCAGACTTGGTTAGCCTATCCACAATCACCCATATTGCATCATGCTTCCTACTGGTTCTTGGCAATCCCATCAAGAAATCCATAGTAATCCTTTTCCACTTCCATTTCGGAATAGGCAAAGGTTTAAGCTTACCTGAAGGTGCCTGGTGCTCAGCCTTAACTTGCTGACACACTAAACATTTACTAACATACTCTGCAATATCCTTCTTCATTCCCTTCCACCAAAAGTGCTCTTTTAAATCTCCATACATTCTCGTACTCCCTGGATGCATAACATAAGGAGCATTATGCGCCTCATCAAAAATCTCATCTTTCAACTCTAATAAGTCCGGGACACACAATCTGTTACCTACCACCATTAGTCCATCTTCTCTTATCTCTATTTATGAAAGTTTACCATTTTTAATCTCTTCTCTGAGCTTGCTCAAGTACTCATCCTATTCTTGCAATTCCTTCATCTTCTCATTCAATACTGTCCTTACTCTAAAATTAGCCAATATGCAATCCGATTCAGTTGTGTCAATGTCACTTTAAGTTTGACTAATTCTTTCAATAAAGGAACATATACTGTCTCCGCATATGCCATGGTCTATTTTCTACTCAGTACATCCGCTACTACATTAGCTTTTCCCGAGTGATAAGCAATCATTTAATCATAATCCTTTAGTAACTCTAACCATCTTCTCTGTCTCAAATTCAACTTTTTCTAGCTCATCAAATACTTAAGACTTTTATGATCTGTGAACACCCTAGTAGTGACTCCATATAAGTAGTGTCTCCATATTTTCAACACAAAGATTATAGCAGCTAACTCCAAATCATGCATCGGATAATTCTTCTCATAAGGCTTCAATTGCCTAGAAGCATTAGCAATCACCTTATCCCCTTGCATCAATACATAGCTCAATCCCTTCCTTGAGGCCAGTGTTTGAAACCCAGACCGGTCATCGAATCGGAGGCCTTACTGAACCGGTCGAACCGGTGTGACGTCATAATTATGCAATAATTATATTTAATTATATATAATATTTAAAATATTTAAAAAATACCAAAAATACCAAATAAATAAAATAAAATAAAATAAAAAATTATTGAACCAGTGGTCGGACCTGACCGATTCGACCGATCAATTGACCGATTTTGACTGGT
The DNA here is from genome assembly GCA_026413385.1 of Erythroxylum gracilipes. Taxonomy (NCBI): domain Eukaryota; kingdom Viridiplantae; phylum Streptophyta; class Magnoliopsida; order Malpighiales; family Erythroxylaceae; genus Erythroxylum; species Erythroxylum gracilipes. The sequence goes on from JANZLC010017409.1 coordinate 4,847, forward strand.
TCTCACTGGTTCAATTGAAAACTGGTTTTTAAGGGTAAACTGGACCGGATAGCCAACCGGTCACCGGTCAGACCGGCCGGTCCGGTCTGATTTTTAAAACAGTGCTTAAGGCATCACTATATACTGTATACCCATCACTACCCGAAGGCAAAATCAAAATTGGTGCAGTTGTGAGCCTATTCTTCAATTCCTCAAAACTATTCTAACACTCCTCTAACCACACAAACTTGTGATTCTTTCTAGTCAATTTGGTAAGTAGAGCTGCTATTATGAAAAAGCCCTCTACAAACCTCCTGTAATACCCAGCCAAACCCAAGAAACTCCTCACTTCTGCTATATTCTTAGGTACTTCCCATTTCACCACAACTTCTATTTTTCTTTGATCTACATGCACTCCTTGTTCAGAGATTACATGTCCAAGAAACACCACTTCCTTTAACCAAAATTCACATTTGTCAAATTTAGAGTGCAACTCATTCTTCCTCAATGTCTCCAAGGCAATCCTCAAATGCTTTTTATGTTCCTTATCACTCTTAGAATAAACTAATATATCATCAAATGAAGACAATGATAAATTGGTCTAAGAAAGACTTAAAGACCCGATTCATCAAGTCCATGAAAGCTACAGGTGCATTTGCTAACCCAAAATGCATGACCAAGAACTCAAAGTGGCCATATCGTGTTCTAAAAGTAGTCTTTGACACATCGAACTCCTTTATCCTCAACTGGTGATAACCCGATCTCAAATCTATCTTAGAAAAGACCCTTGCCCTTTATAATTGATCAAATAAATCATCTATGCGTGGAAGCGGATATCTGTTCTTGACAGTGGCATGATTAAGCTTCCTATCATCCACATACATTCTCAAAGATCTGTCTTTCTTCTTTACAAAAAGGACCGGAGCTCCACAAGGCGAAGAGCTCGACCTTATGTACCCTTTCTCTAATAACTCCTCCAATTGCTCCTTAAGCTCCTTCAATTCCGCCGGAGCCATTCGATAAGGCAAAATTGAGATCAGTATTATGCCCGGAAGAAGTTCAATGGGAAATTTAATTTCCCTAGTTGGTAGTAGTCCTAGTAACTCCTTGGGAAAGACATCCAGGAATTCCTTGATTATTGGCATATCGTCGAACTTCCCTTTATCTGCCCACGTGTCTACAACATAGGCCAAAAATGCCTCACACTCTTTCCTCATCATTTTCTCTGCCATTAAAGCCGAAACAATTCTCTATGAGCTAAATTTCCTATCTCCTATCAACATCACCTTTCTTCCATCCTCCAACTCAAACTCCACTGTTTTCTGTTTACAATCTAGATAGGCATTGTAGTTCTCCAATGTGTCTATACCCAAAATTACATCCAAGCCTCCCATCTTCAAGGGCATTAAATCCACCATTAAGTGTTCCCCACCAATACATAACTTACACTCTCTATACAATTGACTAACAACAATATACTGGCCGATTAAAGTACTCAACATCAAAAGGGTATCCAATGGGCTCACAACGTTACCAAACATAGTTCTACCCGATGAAACAAAAGAGTGGGTAGAACCTAGATCAATCAAAATAATCACATTATCGTCATATAATTTCATCATACCAGTCACCACTTCTGGGGCGGTCTTTGTGTTCTCTCGTGTCATTGCAAATACCCTAGCTGGTGTTTTCCCCTTTGTTCTTCCTGAAGGATTCACTTTTTTGGCTGCATCAGAACTTCTACTGCCCACTTCGGTTACTGTCCTGTGTCCCACTGTCTCAGTTCTCATTGAGGCTTGCATCTGAGCTTTCTCCTGTCTTGGAGGCTGAGGGCACTCTCTAACCATGTGCCCTTTTCCCCACAGTTGAAGCAAGCTCCTATCAATCTGTAGCACTCCCATCTATGGAGTTTCCCGCAGTGATCACATTTAGGGACGGATGACTTACCCCCTTCTCCCCTTCTACTGCCTCCCACTGTTGAAGCTTGATGGGAAATAGTGGAAGTCCTTATTAGTTAAGACCTGCTTGCACTGCTGCTCCTCTCCTCAGACTATACAGGGAAAGGCCTGGCACTCCTCTCTGGCATAGGAGTACTAGTACTATGTCCCCGCTTGAACTGTTCTCTTCCCTTTCTCTTTTTGCTCACAGAACTTTTTATGTTCTCTACGTTTTCAACCCTTAGTGTCGCCTCAACCAGCTGCTGAAAGTCACAAAAATTCTGTACCACCACCTTCTCTCTGATGGCTAGATGCAAACTCGATTCAAACCTATGGCACTTGGCTACCTCATTCATCATCATCTCAGTTACATACCAGGATAGCTATGTAAATCGACGCTCATACTCACTCACCGTCATCTTCCTCTAGGTGAGACTTAGAAACTCCCTCTACTTCTGCTGAATATACACTTCAAACAAGTACTTCTTCTTACACACTACTAAGAATTCTTTCCATGCCAACACTAGCAGTCTTATTTGGCTCCCTGGCACACTCTCCCACCAATGTAGAACATCCCCCTAAAGCAAACTAGCAGCATACACCACCTTCTCATCATCCTCACACTTCATCTGATCTAGTATCCTCTCGGTATTTCTCAACTAAGTCTCGACTTCTTCTAGGTCCGTTGTCCCATAGAATTCTACTGCTCCATACTTCCTTAACTTATCAAACTGTTTCCCCTTCTTAGCTGGGGTCAGAACAGAAGGCTGTGGCATCTGACCCATAGCCTGGAAAAATGCCTGAGTAAAGGCTTGGAACATCCTCGGATCTAGTGGAGGCACATGTTCCTGTAGAACAGGCAACTTCTGCGTTTGTGATTGAATGGGCTCACTACCTTGCGCTACCAAAGCCTCAACATTTCCTGGGGCTACAGATTCATCAATACTCTCCTCCCTTGGTGGAGATTCAGGTGCTATTGATCCTTGCAATACTCCTCGTGTCCTTCTACGAGGTGGCATCTTACTCCTTCAATGCAAACACTAGCTATTAGTTGACAATTGATCTTAATCCTAGTTTCTACATATAGGCATGATATGCATGTCATTTAATACACTCAATCAATTTGACAATGCAACCCGTACCCACATAACAATCAATCTGATACCACAAGATGTCAGACCAGTTACCGAAGCTTGACTATCCAAAAGGGAGTCGAAAAGCATGAGCGGGTTTCCTTATAGGGTTATCTCAACAAGCCCTACTTGTATTGTACGTGCCTTGGCGTAAATTCCATAATTCTCACTACAAATGTACAATTGACTTTGTTTTGGGACGGTTTGAAGGAGAACGACTAAATCTACAACTTTCATAAAGGTCTCAAAGTGAGATTTGGCCTCTAAAAGGATCAAAAATGGAACAGAATGTATAAGATGAACAGTACATAGAAACTAAGATAAAGTAAAATTTGTAAGACGAAGTGGGGTCAAACTAAGACGCAACAAAATTCAAACTAAGACGATGTGTCTTAGGTCCAAAACTAAGACGAAAGAAAACTAAGACGATAAAAGTCAAACTAAGACGCAAAACTAAGACGAAGCGTCTTAGGTACCTAAATCTAAGACGAAGCAGACTCGGTCAAATTAAGGTGATAGAAGTCAAACTAAGACGCAAAACTAAGACGAAGTGTCTTAGGTACCCAAAACTAAGACGAAGCAGACCCAGTCAAACTAAGACGATAGAAACTAAGACGAAGTGTCTTAGCGATAGAAACTAAGATGAAGTGATGGTCAAACTAAGACGATAGAAACTAAGGCAAAGCAGAGTTGGTTCGTCTAATCCAACCTTGATTATTCTAGATTTTCTCCAAGAGTTTGAATCCAAATTTTACCCTTAGAACAGACTCGAAATATGCCATGACTAAAAAGTTTGGAAAATCATAAGCAAAAGAAATCATATTTCATTAACAAAACCAAACATAGTTTGAACTTAGCTTTAATTACATATCAATATGCTCAGCAAAAGTTGAATACAAATACAGATGGATGCTCAATATTTGGTATACTTATAAAGCCAGCCAAATGCTACTAACTTATTACAAAAATTCCTAGCAAGCTCGGAGTATCCAATTTTATTGCAAGGATCACTGATCTTCTTGATCTGCACCTGAGGAGTGGAAAAAATATTGGGTTAAGCTACACAGCTCAGTGGCTAATATATTTATAGCCATTGGCGATGGGCCACACAATCAAACATATATATATATATATATATAACAATCATCGCAAAGAACATGTCATGTAATTTATCCATCTCAACAGAACACTCAAACATGCTTCATGATCAACCAGTCAATGATGGAATGCATAAAAAATGGCTCGAGAGTTCTGTGAAGCAAAACGGATAAACCAAAGCTTATACCGTGAACAAAACGAGTTCAATTTCTCAGCATCTCATGGCCTCAAGCGGGTAGCCGGGAGAAGGCTATATGTCGACGTGCACGTGACTAATGAAACTTGCCTCTCTTACCCAAACACAATCAACTGTCAATGCTTAACTTAATTCATACACATTCATACTTTTCATGCTCCTCATGCTTTCTCATCTTTTCATTCATACAAAATGCCATGATGTTTTTCACGGCAGTACATAATCCCAATCACAATGCATTTTCAATAAGTCATTTCAACACACAATACACAAATAAGACATTTTTCCCATTACACAATAACTATAAATTAATTACCCACCTTAAGATCTTGAAAATCCAAACTCAATTGTGCCCTTCCTCTTGCTCTTGGGCAGGTTGTCCTTGATTTCCTAACACAATCAAAATTCTCATTTAATTCCATTTCAAATGGAAATCCCCCAAATTTCCATAATCATAGAGAAAAATGAAATTTATCCAAATTAAACTCAAACTTAATCTACCCATAGTCCAAATAGATTAGAAAACCCAAACCCTGTCTTAGAAACCCTAAAAGAAATCAAATGAGTTTTTTAATTCATCTTCTTCCAATCCATCACCCATTTTTACACAAAATACTTTCTCTCTCTTGTTCTTATCTAACAAAACAAGAGGAAAAAGATAAACTTACTTTGGCAAGATGATTTCTTTTCTTTCTCTTTTTCCTTCCAAGCTTCCCACGTTTTTCTCCTTCTTCTCTCTATTTCACGTTTTTCAATGCTCTCTTCTCTTAGTCTTATTCTCCCAATTTTCCCTTCTTTTGTCTTTTATCGCTCTACCTATCTACTTAAGCTAACTTAATCTCTAACTCTTCCTTCTAATTTAACTTTCTAATCCTTCCCTCTAATTTCTAATTAATGACCCAAAAATATTATACTTACAAACCAACCTAAATAAATCATTAAGCAAATAACAAGTAATAAGTAAAACAAATCAGGATCCAACACCACATATTTAAGAAAGACACATCCTTAATCTCATATTTCTTGAACATTGTCTCTATCACTACTGAAGAACTCGTAACTATTAGAGACTATGTCTCCAATGATGACCTTGTCTTGTTCACCTTCAATAGCCTCCCACCTAAATATAAATCATTCATGAATAGAGCTAAACTCCTCAGTAGATATCCTCTCTTATCAACTTGTTTTATTCACCTTGAATGGCCTCCTAACTGAATATCACCTTGTCTAGTTCAACTTGAATGGCCTCTCTCATCCATTTCTCTGACCTTAGAGCTTGATTTCTCATTCACAAACAAAGGCTACTATAATATTATTCATCCTAATTGTCCGAGACAACACTTCTGGCATCATATTCTAGTGGAACCCATTGCTGAAACTCACAAGATGGGAGAAGCAACACTAGGGAATGCATTTCATCTAAAGGTAAACAACAAAGGAGAGAACGACACCCTAATTCTAATGGGTTTACTAATGACCATTGTTAGGCTAGGCTTTTAATTAGGTTCTCAAGCCTAATTTCACATCATGCTTTAATTTACCCAAATAACCAGCCTAATCTTTATAACCCACCTCATCAGCCTAATTCTAACCACCCTTCTTGTTGGCCCCTGAAATTTTGTCTTGTAAATTAAGCATGATTTAAATGAATTATGAGTTTGGATAGATTAAATTTTTGGAGTTAATTATGTTAGTAGTGTGCCCTAGGCCAATGGACATATGTGACTTTTATACTAACATTATGACTTAATAATAATGTATTGAGAGGTATTCTTTTATATATGCATGTATATCATTTATGTAATGTGATTCACGTTCCATGAATAGTATTAGGATTATGTCATCAAGTATGTGACTTGATAGTAAAACCATAAGCATTATAATACTATTCTAAACTGTCCCTGGTCGATTATTATTGGTGGAGTAATAATGAATTAAGGCTAGTATGAGTTCTAATTAATGATCACGTTTTTCTAATCATGGATATGAGTTATCAAA
>JANZLC010017449.1:0-11183 GCA_026413385.1 Erythroxylum gracilipes
AACTGTAGATTAGATCCTTGCTTCTTACAACCAATTAAGCAGATGAGGATTAATCAGATAAATGAATGGGTCATGCCGGATTTTTAGTAGAATATAGAACAGTTGGGCTTACTACGGGTTTTGGTGGCATAAAGCCTACCCATTCCCTAGTGCCAACACGGTCCAAGAAGGCGGGTCGTGTCACTATGACTTGTTTGATGGGTCAACACTCTGTCCCGTAGAGCATGGTCATCCTAATCGTTAAATAATAAAATTTTCCTTTAAACTTGAGTGGTATCTTATTGTCACATAAAAATCCTACTAACTTCTCTATTTAAGCCACCTTAATCTGATATGGTGAACTATGTCTTCATTGATCTCTCTTTTTCTTTAGATGATAAATCCTAGATACCCCTCTTTTTATGGTATAACTTCTAAACCAATCTTTACCTCCACATCGGAATCTTAGACATGCTCAATTTAAAGCCCTTTGACTATATCATATCCCTTCAAAGTTCTGGCTTGATATTGGCAACCTCTTCTGTCTTATCCACTAAAACAACGTGATCAGTAAATAACATATACTAAGGCACATCCCCTTAGATATTCTTGGTGAGCTCATTAATTACTACTACAAACCAAAAAGGGCTCAATGAGGAGCCTTAGTATAGCCTGATATTAATAGAAAAATGCTTTACCTCTCCTTATATCGTCCTTACTCTTATCTTTCTACCTTTATATATACCCCTAATAACCCGTATATAGGTCATAAGAACTTGCTTAATTTGTAAACTCCTCCACATGATTTCCCTAGGCACCTTATCATATGCCTTCTCTAAATCAATAAAAACCATATGTAGGTTATGTTGTCTTTCCCTGCAATACTTCATTAATCTTCTACGAAGATAAAAAGCTTTTATCATAGGCATTTCTAGCATGTAGCCAAATTGTTTTTCTAAGATAGGAGCATCCTTTTTAACTCTTATCTCAATCACCTTCTCCTATAAATTCATAGCGTGAATAAGTAGTTTGATGCCTCTATAGTTGTTACAGCTTTAGATGTCCCTTTTGTTCTTATATAGAGGAGTTAACATACTAAGTCTCACTTATCTAACATTTTATTAAACTTAAGGATCACATTAAAAAACTTGGCTAGTCAAGTAAGTCCCTTTTTGCATAAGCTCTCCCATATTGCTATAGGTATCTCATTATGCCCTACTCGCTTCCACTCTTCATCTTCCTCAAAGCTCATTTAATTTCTTTCTTTATAATCTACAGACAATAAGTAAATTACGATACATCTCAGATGTGCTAAGATCCTATAAAGAGATTTTTTCCTCCATACATTCATTAAAAAGGCTATAAAAGTACCTCTGCTATCATACTTTAATGTCATCTTTAGACATCAGCACCTGCCCTGCTTCATCCTTTCATAAAACAAACTTAGTCTCTTACTTTCAATTCCCTAACTCTTGCCAATTTAAAAATGTACTTTTCTACATCTTTAGTTTCCAATTATTCGTATAATTGCTCGTAAGCTCTACTTTTAGCTTATGAGATTATCTTATTCTCCTCTTTTCTTTACCAATTTATAAATTTCTTTTTTAACTACTATCTCTACCTCTGTGGTTCGCTCTAATAGTGCTTTATAGGCACCCTTCTTGATCTTAAGTTTTTCTTATATATCTTCTTCCACCACCAAGACTCTATCTTACTACCACCTAGGCCTTTCAAAAATACCCAAGATTTCTTTAGCTGTATTCTTTAAAAGATTTGCTATTCTCTTTCACATCTGGTCAGCATCTCCTTTTGATTTCCATTATTCTCCATATATGCTTTATCCCTAAGTTGTTCTGCCGTATCTCCTTTCAAATTCCTTCATCTAACTTTGGTATACCTCCTAGGACTTCTCTTCTTCCTCTAACCCTTATAACAAAAGAAACTTTACATTATACAATCATACAAATTCATACTATTATCGAATTTAGTTATGGTGGTATTCACTAGAGAATCACATTTAATTGAAAATTTCAAAACTCACCATATTAATCTTAATAAGGTGTTCAAACTTTTATAATGATTAATCTATACTTAAAGTCATTAGTAAATATAATGAAATACCAGTATTCATCTTTTTTATGAATTGTTATTCCATTTAATACATCACATGTATAAAATTTAACAACTCAATACGATTATTTTCTTTCACCGAAGGTTGATCTGATTATTCTTCACCTAATAAGTTTCACAATTTTTATATGAAATATAATCAAAAGATATAAATATACATCCTAATATGGAACTCTATAATTCTCAGTACATTGATTTTACCAACATGACATATTATGATTGACTAGGTTATCTTCATATTCTTACCACTTATGTTAACCATAACTCTCTTAAGAATCTAACACTTACAAATTATTTGTATAAACTTAGATCCTCTACTTTTACTTAATAATATATTTCTTACCGTGCCTTAAACATTGTAATAATGTTAAATCCATATTTAGTATCAAGCACTCTAAAGCACTAATTACAAATATATATGATCTTTATTATATCACTTATTGGCAATCCCTATATCAAATATAGGTTGAGTGATGGAGAGGATATTTGGCTATGGTTTGACAATTGGACCAAATATAGGCCTCTCATTCAAAGAACTGATCTTTTTAGGATTAGAAATCAAATCCCCATTGATGCTAAAGTGTCTTTGCTTCTACATAATGGTGAGTGGGTTTGAAACTTTAGAGGATTTCACCTAATGGCAGATTATTTACCTAACATATCTATAGGACAAAGGAAGGACAACATCATTAAGACTCCCCATTCCAATGGTATTTTTAACTACAGTTCATGTCACAAGCTACTGGTTTATAATCCAAATGTGGTACCTTGGGCTAAAGTCACTTGGAAACAAGTAAGCTGCTGTTTTCATTTAGCCAGTGATTAAAAATCCACTCAAAACAAAAGACAGCCGGTTTAGTGCTTTTGACCACATTTGTGTCCTTTGTAAATAGATAAATGAGAGCAAAAACCATCTCTTTTTTTAACGTAACTATGGTAAAGCAATTTGGAGCAAACTTATAGTTATGTTACAACTACCTAGATACATTTTTTAGTGGACAAAGGCTTTGAATCTAATCATAAGGTGTACTCAACATGGTCATAGGAATGGTATGATTACTAAGACTTCTTTTCACACTACCATTTACTCCATTCGGAGGGAACAAAATAGGAGAATATACAAAGGTGTGGAAGAAAGCAAATAGCAACTTGCGGAGCAAATTGTGAATTGGGTGAGAGTTGCCATTATACTAATGACAAACAAAGCTTAGTTAACCAAGAAATCAAAGTGAACTAGTTATTATAATGCTATCTATTGTATTTATCTATGTACTAGTTAGTTAGCTTATTTTATTACAGATAATATGATTCATTGTAATGTTTTGTGTAATAGCTTTTACTAAAGTAATATAATATTATTTTAAATTTAAAAAAAATCATGAAATCCTTTTTCTTCTGATAAAAACTATTATCATACTATATCAAATATTAAACCCCTTTAATTTACTGTCCATTTTTGTACTTTTGGTTTTTTTTATTGAGTAAAAACAACTACTAAGGTATTATACTTTTCAGATCCACTCTTTGCAACTATTTGCATTTTGGTATTATGATAATGAAATCCATCTTACATGTTACTGTTAAAGTTTAGAGACATTACAATTTTCTAGAATTCAGAGAATTTATTAAGAGTCACTGTAAACACACAATTCATGATGGCAAATCCACTTACTTCTGACATGATCCTTAGACTCCATTTAGTCCTCTCTCCTTATTCTTGGACTCCAGCTTCTTTACTATCACTATACACACAAACATCATAGTTGCAGATTTATTAGATCTCTTGAATGTCAACAATGGCTTCTTTTGTTTCTTCAGTTATTCTTGGTCCCTCTACACAGGTCGAGATGAAATGGTTGTATACATCTTCAGGAAAATCTATTGACCCATCTTGCTGGAATTTATTCAGAAGCTCCAACTAGCAAGTTTCTTAGTGTAAACTGATTTGGTTCAAACATAATTCACCTCGCAACTCTTTTATTACATAACTAGTAGTTAAGAACATGTTATCAACTTTGGACAAGATAGCTTATTACACCTACTTCACTAATTAGTGCTATTTATGTAAATCATCAACTCAAAATATAAATCATTTATAATTCCAATGTCATTTTAGTAAATGTATATAGAGCCTCATAATTCAGCTATGTCACTTGTGTCAACCTCCTAACTCATTGTCTGAAATCATTAGTTAGAGTGTAAAGTTACAACCGAAGCATCAAGTAGATTTATGGATTTACAAAGTTGCCTTTACATATCTTGTGGTAGCTATTTGGGAGGAGAGAAATAACAAGACTTTTGGAAACTCCATATCCACAAAAGAGGTTGTCTTTCAGATGTTATTCAACAAGATCAAAAACCATATCATTGCTCTAAAAAATGACTCCTACATCCGCTCATAAAGCAAATTAGCATGGAGAATCAAATAGTCCTTTCAATTTTGTCAAATTTGGCTAATTTGTCAATTCTAGCTAATTTGTGATGTTATGATCATTTTGTTATGTAATAGATAGTTATGATCAAGCCTATTGTATCTTAACTCTTATTTATTAATTCAATTTCAATTTTCAAAAAATTATAAGACACTAGTCAACTCAAAATGCTATCAACTCAAAATGCTATTACCTTTTATCATCTATATGATATTGATTTATCTCTAAAACTTTTTCACCAAATTCTCAACAAGGATCATAGAAAAATCATATAATGGACATAGAACATTCCCTTTTATCTTTAAGAATTCTTCTTAAACATAATCTTGTATCTAAGAAATTTGGTTCACTAATCTTAATTTTAGTTATGCTAAGCAAAGGTAATATATACTCATAACAAAAAATATAAATGTAAGAAAATTAAGTAATAGGCTATATGTCATAAAAATTAAATAAGATCTAGGCTTTAATCACGTGTTTGGTTACTTTCACTATTTTATTCAAAATAATAGCCCCCACTATTATTTAAAAGGTTACTCCATTCTCCCTAATAGATTAGGGTCCTGTTCAAATTTAGTTGGTGTTAAGTTACTCAACAAACTAACTAAACTTAAATTATTTAGATAATATCTTTATTAATCACATATCATGCGACTCTTAGACCCGTTAGGTGACAACTTTTCTTAAAACATATCTTATATATAATTCTTAACCTTGTCTGTAAATTCATATAATCACTAGTCCCTCATCCGAATTATACAAATTTAGTTAAGTAGGATCCATTAATTTAATATAGAAAACATATTTGTGTTAAATGGGTCTTAAGTCACTCCATAATTCTTACAATAAACAAGACTCTAGTTTTATGCTTAAATAATAAAATTAAACAATGACATTCTCAATGTGTACTTAATATTTTAACAAAGAATTTACCTTTTTAGTCTCATCAAACATAAAAATTTAAGTAAAATATCATACATATAAATGTTCAATTTAATAAATATAATGTGTCCAATTTATAAAATTAAAATATGCAATTTATCCATATATAATGAAGTTATTTATATAAATAATCAATCCTATTTTATTTTAATTACTGATCTTCATAATATAAAATGATATTTTCAACTCTTTTGATAATTAAATTAGATTAAACAATTAATTTGTTAATAAATTAAATTCCTATTTTAAATAAAGGCCAAAAGCTCAAATTGGGGTTTAACCTTTTTTAGTTTGATCAGTTTGGGACTTACACTTGTAACTTGCTTATAGAAAGTCTAAAATTTCACGAGTCTACTCAATTTAAGACTTTTTTGGATGAAAATTAGGGTGTATTTTACACACGTCATTATATGCAAGTCAATTAGTGCTTAGATGCCACATTAATAGACCTAATTTATTGTCTATGTCAAGTGGAATTTAAGATAAAAATTTTTAATTTCATTTTAATTTCTACTTAAATGAAATACTCTTCAACCCTAAATTAACAATTTTTTTGAACATGTTCTTTCACCCTCTTTTCCTTCTCTCGATTGTGCCTTAACTCCAATCCCTGGATGCATCATCACTTAATGCATGTGCCTTCACTCCAATCTTGCTTGTGCCTTCTTGATAGTGTGAACTCTCTCTTTTGGCGTTGGAGGTGAATGGGTGGTAACGTTTTTGGAGATCTGAAACATACATGTGCTCTAATTGAAGACCGAAGTAGGTAATGAGTCATGCTCCCTTCTAATTTTTGTATATAAATTTATGATGTTTGAATCTTCATTTTATTCCTTTGCCTTTTTCCCTTTTTATGGAAAGTTTCATTAACAATGTTACATTTCCGTAAATTATTTTATCTTCTTTAAATGGGTTTAATTATAGGGTCGAATACCATGTAGATGATAATTGTTTTTCATATGCAATTCTATTATACATTTGTATATAGGATATGATCAAGTTTTCTCTTCCCCATCTACTTGACATTGTACATAGGATATGATTTATGTCACTTGGTTTAGCTTCGTTAGTGGTTATCCATGTTTTGTTTATCTCTATCCATTGGGTTAAAGATAAAGTATGACATTCATAGAAGAGATGCATATTATTAGGAGCAAACAACTTCAGCTCTGTAGACATCATTTAGCTATCAGTGGGTGCACAATCAACATTACAACATTGTGCTGTAATACTTGAGAATGAGCTCAAGTAGTAGTTCTTCAAGGTAATAAGGTTGATTAGAGGATTCAGTTTGTTGTTTTCATGGTTGTGATTTTGTGTTGGGTTGAAATTTTTGAAATTTTCAACTTTGGCAGTAGAGAGATTTGTTTTAAGCTTGATTTGAGGTCATACAAACTGATTTCTTTAACTTTCCCATTTGAATAGGACTATGACAAAGAGGCTAAATATTGTTACTGTAACTTGAAAGCACCTAGATGGACTTCATGGACTGATGAAATCCAAGAAGAAGGTTTTATAGTTGTTGACTCTTTCCGGTAATTTTGGTACATTTTTATGTTGTTTTAGCAAAATATGTTCATATATTTCATTAACGAATTGTTGTTTTTTCTTTGATGGTAAAGTGAAAACGTCTGTGGATTTTGTAAATTGCATGATCAAAGATTTTGTTGAGTAAGACATATTATTTTAGAGTTGAAAAACAGAAAGAAGATGTTACATCATCAAAATAATCTATTGAAGGCTAAAGTGGCAGAGTTAAGAAAGCATGCAGTAGATGTTTTGCAAGCTGAAAGGATTGCAGAAAATTTGAAGTTGAAGAATGAGTTAGTTACCACGAGGAATAGTAATGAAATACATTCAGCAAAGTGTTGGAAATTTGTTACTTGTTTAAACTTGTGTTTAGTAGTTTTGCTTATGTTTGTTAGTCTAAATAATGAAGGCAAAAAAGGCAATAGTTGTACTTTTAAAGCCTTACCTTGAAATGGTTTGATGTACTAAAACAATATGTAAATGTAATTCACCTAACTTGATGTTAGAAAGTGCAAACTGTTAGATATTTCAAGATCTGCTATATTACTAATTTGATGTTCTAGCCTAAACAGGTTTGATGTTTGATGTACTAGCCTAAACATGTTTGATGTACTAGCCTAAACATGTTTGATGTTTCAACATTTGGTAAGGAAGATTAGTGACAAAATGGGATCTTTAATCAATGGAGATTGAGTATTGGTTAGTAGTCAAAAGGAGTTAAACAGGTAGAAATTGACTACTCTAAAAAATGTCATTTATACTTTACCTTCAATGATTAACACAACTGTTAAGTTGTTTTATAAGTCATCAAATTATTGACGAGGAGACAAAGATGTTTAATAAACCTATAATTCTAATTCTTTGTATTAACAATGTACATGTTCTACCATTCATGAACTTCAACAAAAATGAAAAAGCCTTAAAGAAATGCAATTCACACTGATTGGAAAATAAAGGAGACCAACACTTTTACTACAAAAGCTTATCATCTCTTTCCATCCACAGACTTTAAGCTTTCCCTAAAAACTACAAAACATTGCAGCGAATGTAACAATTCTAACCAAACTTCCATCACCCTCGATAACCCATTCATGAACTTTAACAAAAAGGGAAAAAATGTAAAAGAAATGCAATTCAAACTGAAATTGGTCATTGCATTCATTGCTTAATAACATTAATCCCAACAAGATCCTTACAATTTATTGTTCTTCAATACCCAAATATCACAAAATTTTTCAGTTCACTAACAATTAAATGTTGAGTTTACATGTTGTCCTTTCCTTTTGAAGATGCAATTTAACTTTGTTGGCTTGGATTCACATGCGCAGTAACAACTTCCTTCCTCTTTATTGATTTCTGCCCAAGGTTTAGTAGCCTCTGACTTCTCCTTCCAGGCTGTAAATAAAATGTAAACATTGTTAAGCTATATGAATTAATTAATGTTTAGTAAGAATGAAAATATTTAACACTTACATTTAGCATCTGTAACCCTGTGGTTTCATTTGTGTATACTCTCATCCCTTCCATTATTTTCTTGAACTTCCTGTTTGCTTATTGTTGAAGAGAAGAGTATGTGACAGGCCTTTTTCCTGTAATTTTCACTTGAGAATTTGGACTACATCTTCCAGCACCAAACATCCTCAATTTGCTTCCATCATCTGCAACACCATAACCAAACCCTCTTCTCCCTTTGATTTGGTTTTTAGTAGCGACCTTTAAAGATGTACATATATTTGTTGTTTCTAAAGCACCTCCAGATGTTAGGAGAACAACTGAGGCTGTTACATTTGCACTTCCATATACATGAGTAGTACTTAAGTTGTTAGCAGTCCCTGAAGTAGTTATGGCACTAGTAGATATAGACACAGTAGCAAAGGCAAAGGCAAAGGCAGAGGTAGAAGCATAGGCTTTTGCTCTTCTTTTACCTTTCTTTCCTCTTTCAACATTGTTAGGTGTAGATTTAGAGAAACTTACTGGGTTGTCAGTGTTGGTTTCAACTATGGATATGTTTTCTGGGGTTGACTGTGAGTTCATTGTGTTTTGCTCCATATGTAAATTAGTTTACTGGTTTGGGTTTGGATTTTAAAACTGGGCTGGAACCTGCCATTGATAATAATGAGAATGGAACAAAAAACCTAGAAGATTACCACTATTATAGAAAAGAATCTTAGTTGTACCATAAAAAGACAAAATAGCTTAGAAATTACCTCTCGAGCCTTCCAAAGACAGCCTCTTTTGTTGTGTCCTTCTGTATAGCAGTGACTATATGTAATGCTCATGCCCCTCCTAGACACGTGGCCATCATTTTGCTTTTTGTTTACTTTTATATTCTTTTGAGGCTCATGAATGCTCTTTTTCCTAGCTATTTTGGGCCTGCTAAGCCATTGTTTAAATTCTAGTGGCCTAATAGCTTCTTCATTGCTAATGGGCCAGTCCTTTATACCAGCATTGGTTGAATTTCCTTCCCATAAGCTTTGACATATTTAGTCTTCCATAACCAACTAGAAGTATACTCTGCAATATTAACCCTACTGTCTCTAATAGCACATATGGCATGTGCACAAGGAATGCAAGAAAAGGTATATCTTCTGTAAGAACATATTTTGTTCTGAAGCCTCACCACATATCTATTATGTCCATGATCAATCTCATTCCCTCCTTCTCCATTATGATGTATTGAACAATGTTAAGCAATCATGGCACTCTTCTCAATTGCTTCCCATATTCTTGGCCCTAAATTACCCTTCCACTTGGCAGCCTCTTTCCTTTTTCTGATAATTCTTTTCATCAATTCTCTTCTAATATGCTCAAACAATCCTAAAACTGACATTTTCCTTGCATCAACCAGAGTCTTATTGAAGGCCTCACATAAGTTATTATCAACCAACTCAATTATAGAATCTTCCCTCTAGAAAGCCTAGCACTATTGCTGAACTGGTGCATAACTCTCAATATCTTCTGTTGTCCTTTGCTTATTGGCTCTGAGTTTATCCAAATTTTCTTCATATTCCCTTACGATGAAGGATTTTGCAATTTTCCAAAAGTTTTCCTTCATCTTTTCCCCTTTATGTCCTCTTCCATGCGAATCCACATAAGCATGTCTAGCATAAAACTTGTGCTCAACATATGGATGCAAATCGACAATGGCTTTATCAAGTCCCTGCAAGGGAAAACATAACCATTTAAATAGGCATGTGGATGCAAATCTACATATTTCAAAACAGTTACATTCTCAATGAAAGTAAAAATAAGATTGATGTGAAACTTTTACCTTTTGTTGGTCAGTCATTATAGTCTAACCAATTTCGGAGCCCAAGTGAGGTAAATCTTCTTTCAGTTTCAATGAACCACTTCCATGTGACTGTCGACTCAACTTCAACCATAGCCCAAGCTATAGGAAACATTTGATTATTTCCATCTCTTCCCACAGCACATAGAAGTTCACCCTTAGTTTTGGTCTTCAGCTAACGTCTATCTAGGCCAAGAAAATGCCTGCATCAATGCCTAAACCAATGTTTAATAGCTTCTAAGCATATGTACATTCTTTCAAATACAGGTGGAGATGTTGGAATTGGCTGAGACACTGTAAATGTAACAGTGCTTCCTAGGTTGGTCTGCTTAATCACATCAGGATAAGACCCTCTTCAATGTTGATCACAACATTGTCTACTATTTTTTCTCTTTGCTCTTCTCACCATACTCATAGACATTTCAACACCTAAACAATCCTTAACGTAAAATTTCATATCATCTTTCTTAAAAAATGGCTCTCTTTTAAGCTTATTCTTCAACAAGTCAGATAAGATGTTGGTGTTCGTCCTAGGATTTGTATATACCCTATTACAGTTATGATTGTTCCTGAATTTCCTAACCTAAAATGATTATAGCTTCTTATCAAATGTTCCATATATATAACAAGGGCAATTCTCTGTCCTACATTTACTTTGGATAAACTTGGGCTTATTTTTGGTAAACATGACAGCTATCTTTATTTTGATGGACAACAAACTCACTGCACGCTTAAATTGTAAATGATTAAGAAAAATCATCCCTACTTCAATGTAAGGCTCAGCTGCATTTTCATCATAAACAAGGTATTTCCTTTTCCTCCTAGTAGCATCATCTACCATATCATCTACATCACTAACAAGTTCTCCATATTCATCACTG
>JANZLC010017468.1:0-11179 GCA_026413385.1 Erythroxylum gracilipes
TTCCAACCCCTTCAATCTCTTCAATTCTTTAATGAATACCCTAACTCACTACCTTCTCCACTCTCTTCTAACACCATGCATGTGTATCATCATCATGGAAAGAAAGGAGCTTGGTTGCATGAAGAAGGGCTCTTGAGTTTGGAGGAAGGATTACTTAAGAATAAGAAAATCGATGGAGGTGGAGAATGAAAGTAGGTTTCGGTTGATGAGGACCATAAACAATAAAAATTCATCCTTTCTTTCTTTTAGTAAGGCATAACCGAGAGAGGATTAAACAAAGGTCAATCTAGTTTATGGCAGGATGATCCTATATCGCCTTTCCTTTTCATTATCTGTATGGAAGTGTTCTCTTGGAATTTAAGAATGAATACAGATAACTCTCCTCAGTTCCAATATCATTGGCGGTGTCAGAACCTTAAGCTCAACCATCTTCTATTTGTGAATGATCTTTTAATGTTCAGTCATGGGGATTTGATTTCTGCTCAACTTTGCTTGATTCCTTGCACATCTTCTCCATGTATTTTGGCATGGAAATGAATACTTCCAAAAGTTAGTTTTACTTATCCCCGAATGTTAGTCATTTGAGCCGTAGGATGCACCTAGTGTCGGGTCTTCAGCAAGGTTCTCTCCCCTTTAGGTATCTTGGAGTTCCTCTCATTACAGGTCGTCTTTCGAGGAGGGATTGTGCTTCTTTAATTGACAGAATAGAAAACAGGATCAATAGTTGGACTCATAAGAGTCTTTCTTACGCGGGTAGACTTCAATTGGTTATCTCTGTTCTCTCTTCCTTCCACGTCTACTGGTCCTCTCATCTTATTCTTCCCTCTTCTATTCTAAAGGATATTGAGGCTAAGCTTAGGAATTTCTTGTGGGCAAGTAAGGTAGTTTCTCATTCTTAGGCTAGGGTAAAGTGGAGTGACATCTGTCGTCCTAAAAAGGAAGAGGCCTAGGTGTTAAACACTTGACTACTTAGAATCAAGTTCTGTTAGGCAAACGGATTTGGTTTTTGTTTGCAGATAAGGAAGCTCTTTGGGTGAAGTGGGTTCATACAATAATTTTGCATGCGCATAATTTTTGGAGAGCTAAGCTTTCCTATAATAGTACTTGGAGTTGGAGAAAGATTTTAACAGTCCGGGATAAGTTGTGTTCTCAATTTAGATTTAGGATTGGAGATGGTATGTCTACCCTTTTCTGGCAGGACCCTTGGCATCCTAGTGGTATTCTGTAGCCCTTATCTACTCTGCGGGAGATTAATGGATCGGAGCTCCCACTCACAGCACGTGTCTCAAAAGTATTATGTAATGGTACCTGGAGCTGGAGTGCGGTATCCCTGGACTTTCTTCGCCATCTGGATCCTCCATCTTATTACCCTAACAGTTCCTTACCTGACTGTCAGGAATGGTTAGCTAGCCCTTCCAAGTGTTATACCAATGTGTCAGCCTACCAGTTCTTGCATACTCCTTTACCGGTCGTTCCTTGGTATAAATTGGTATTGTATGGTCAAAATACAATAAACCTCATTGCTTCTTTACCTTATGGCTTGCCTTCCTACAGAAGCTCCCTACCCGGGATAAGCTTACTTTCCTCTACATTCCTAACCATTGTTCTTTGTGTCTTTCAGCAAATGAATCCATAGGCCACTTATTTTTGAATGCCCTTTTTTGAAAGCTATCTGGGACCATTGCCTTTCCCATTTTCACTTACCCATCTTCACTCTCCCTACCCTTTGAACTATTCTGTCCTGGTTCTTAACTGTTCCCAGTTCTAGAGCTTCTGTTACCACTCTCTTCCCTCTTCTACTCTCCACAGCTATCTACCACCTATGGACTGAACGTAATGCCAGAACCTTCAAGAATGAAGCCTTGGCTGAGGAGCGTGTGCTCTCAGGAGTTATCTCCCACGTTTGGGAACTTCTAAGCCTAACACCGAGAGGAGGCATTTTTAATTTGTTTTATTTTATTTTATTTCTCTCTTTCTATTTACAGGTCACTTGCACACTACTTTCGAGGTTTCTATTGACTGTTCTTACTTGCCCTGCCTCCCTTGGGGGAGTAGCTCCGGTCATCATTAGTGGCAGTATTAATCTTGGCCAATTCGGGGCCATGGATATGCAGTCTCTATATGTTAGTCTCTCCTAAGCCTACTAACTACTGGTTGGACTGTTTTAGCTAGGTTTTCTCCTTGGACCTTAAATGCTTGGTCTTTCTTTGGTTCTATTTCTTGGGTTTCTTGTTGTTGCTGTAGATTGGGTCTCGGGTTAATTCTTCCTATGCTGCGGTGTCCCTTAGTTTCATTTTGGTTTGCCCTGAGGCTTCGCTGGTCGAGCCTTTTGTGACATTGTCTGTGAACCTTCTTGTATATATTTTTTGATTATTAATTTTATTTTTCTGATTTACCAAAAAAAAAGCTACGAAAATAAACTGTCTCTTCATAATTATGTCCATCATTGACTTATGAACTTGTTGGATACGTAACACTTTTCTTGTCTAGGATGTCGTGTTTATAATTCTGATGCAAAACGGGTGATGGTTTCCCGTCTTCTCTTCCGCTCCTACAAGCTTACATGAAGGTGTTGCAAGAAGACTACTTCGCTAGGCATGGTTATCCATGTGATACTGTTGATTTATGCCCTACAGTTAATTGATTAGTTGTAATTTATTGACAAAATAATTTAAAGACATTTTTTATGTTATAATATTTATATGCATAAATTATAAATGAAATTATGATGAGATTATAATTATAAGATTCATATTGTATTTATATATTATCCCTAAATTGTTCTTATTTATTGTTTTATTAGGACTGAACATTAATAGAATATAAAAGGACTATCACATATTATGTTTTTCTGATAAAAGAAGTAATCGATCTCATAGACTAAAGTATGAAGATATTTAAACAAATGTGTATGTAGTTATTAAAGAATAAGGTTACTGAACTGACTCCATATAAGAATTCTATTTAAACATTACTTGTATATCTATAGAAATTCTCATCGTGATAATTGTATAAGTAATCCTTTAACTTGAGATCTCCAAATTTATCTTATATAAGGATTGCCATATTTTGATACTACTTATGACTTATTTTAATCATAGGTAGTTCAATAGTTTAATCAGTAGTCGTTAGATATAACGGAAACTATATAGAGATAGTTGAGTGATCAAGATATGATTCATTACCTTAAAGTAATTAAAGAGAATATTTCATTATTTTCGATTAGTATTAATTTGGAAAATCATTTATTAAGGTGAAATAATGTTTTATAAATACTTTACAAATGTTATTAATTGAATCAATAGCTAATAATAGAGAACTAATATGATGATACTCAAAATAAAGTAGACATTAACTCTATACTCTATGTCTTATCGAAACATTACACTACAATAGAAAGGGCTTTTTGGCGACGAAATTTTCGTCACTAAACACATCACTAATACTTTTTAGCGACGACAAAAATTCGTTGCATGAATCCTCTCAAAATTGTGGTTTTTAACTACGTTTTTATTTAATTTTTCAAATATTTTTAATTAAATTTAAAAAAATTTAAAAATTATTGTCGACGTTTTTAGGAACGTTATTAAAAAATTTTGACAACAATTTTTTATTTTTGACTAAACAATCCTAGTAATAATTTTTCATTTAATTATAATTAGTGGTAAGATTTTTAATTCATCCTATTGTTTGTAATATTTAGAATTTTTGATTTATAATTAATTAAATGCAAATAAAATGAAAAATAATTAAAAATAGAAGCATTTTTATAGTAAAATAAAAATTTATTTACAAACATTAACAAAAAAAAGTTATGTACAAACTAAGATTCGTGCTCATAGTCACAATTACTTACATAATTTGAGTTAAATATTTATTTGACAATCTTTTCAAGCTTGACCAACTTTCGTTCGGCACGGTTTAACTTTTGCTCATTACGTTCTAACTTTCCTTCATTACGTTGTAACTGAGCCCTAAGAGACCGGTTCTTGTCTTGAAGTGTCGTTACATATGCTGGTTGTGACGATGATGAACCAATTGGCTTAGGGTTATGCCCAAGACCTTTGATGTACCCTGATCTTGTACCAAGGACGTTGTTGCAAATCTAATCTAAGTTTGGCACTTTTATGTCAAACAACGATCTTTGTAACAACTCCTGCATCTTATTCTAAAATTTAAAAAATATTAGTTAATACTATATAAATAAATAAGTGTAAAAATTAAAAAAATAAATAAGTATATACTTACATAATTGTGCTGCGCTTCTTCAAAAGTCTAGCCTTCTCCTTCCTTGTAGTGTATGAGTTTGTAGAGTGTGATCTTATCACACTCTTCTCCATATAGTTCCTTCTGACTCTGCTTTATGAAGAAACAAAAGGATTGAAGCACAATAAATAGTATCATGTATTTACTGATATAATTATAACTTCTAAACAAAGAACTTTCAAATTCATTTCGTATGACCACAAATGATTTGGAACCTTGCTTGTGAGCAGTTTTCATTTTTCCTCTATTAACCTTGGCTTTCTTACACCTTTCGTGAATAAAGATAAGAAATTGTGAAACAAGATTAATTGAAGAAAATGTGAAGAGAAAGAAGACAAACCTTGACGTTGGTAGAGGACCAATAATCATATATTTAGATCCAATTTTTTGAAGTCATCTACTCGGGAACATGTCTCATTGCCTTCTTATCTGAAGGAAAAGATTTGTAGTATTTATGTAGAAGATAATGATGATCCTTGGCCCTTTATTTCAACAGTGAACTTATGCAACTTAACATTTCAGGCTTCTCGATAAACATGATTTTGAGCTTCATCTGTGAACAACGAGTAAAAGTGAAATTAGTCTTTAAATAAGTAAAAGATTGCATATAATTAAATAAATTGAGAAATCACCGAAACTTTGTCCAGAGCATTTTGTAGCAAGTTTTCTTCCTTCAACTGCTTGGCATGTTGAAGGCAAGATAATTCAATCCTGACAATGACCCTTAACTCATTGGACAGTTTTGTTGATTAGATCTTGTCAACAGGAAGACCTTGCTAGGTATCAATATGAACGGACAACATGCTATTCATTGCAACATTCATACGTTGCAACTTAAAGCCTTTAGTGATAACTTTACCACTTTTTCTGATGCAAATATTGGAACCTGAAAAAAATAATTATAACAAAAATGCATTAAACATGTAAAGATATATTTAAGGATAAGTGTAATTATAGGTGGTAAAGATTTAGAAACCTGAAGATCCCATAGCACTAGTTGAGGTAAATAGAGGTTGTTGTTGACTGGCTTTATTGGAGAATGAAGTCTATTGTTGTTGGATAGGGTTGGATTAAGCTGGTTGTTATGGGGAGAACATTTGCACTAGTTGCCA
This sequence comes from Erythroxylum gracilipes, assembly GCA_026413385.1. Classification (NCBI taxonomy): domain Eukaryota; kingdom Viridiplantae; phylum Streptophyta; class Magnoliopsida; order Malpighiales; family Erythroxylaceae; genus Erythroxylum; species Erythroxylum gracilipes. Next base: position 5,379 of record JANZLC010017468.1, read on the forward strand.
TCTTCTTTCCTTTGTTTCGTCTAGGTGTTATTATATTGAATATCTATAATGATTTCTCAATGATTTTCCAATATAAAATATTATTAAATTATATCTCTATGATTTTCCAATATAAAATAAAACTAATTAGAATGACAACATAAAGAACTTGTAAAATTTGTCCTTAAATCATTTGAAGCATTTGGTAAAACATTAATAAATCATTATCAAATATGATTAGAGCTGATGGCAACTTTAAGCATTTTTTTTTCTGAAAGTTGCTCTTTATTCTTATCACTTGTTTCTTCTTATGCTAATCTTTTGTAATGACACCTAAAGGCTTCTAATCATAAAATTGTTACTATTTTGTATTAGTTCCTGCTATAAAAATATATTATCCAATTTTGAAAAAAAAGATGATTGGATCTTTGGCCCTATAGTTTGAATCACATTAGAAACATTTTTAACATGCTCCATTTATTTTGGTTGATTATTTGTTAAAAGAAGCAATGTATAACTTTAGAACTTTACAAGTGCTAGACTTTTCTATGTCTATAAATAACACATCTAACAAACATAAGGAAAATTTGAATCATATTTTAGAAGTTAGCATTAATATGGTTATAGTTTCTTTCAATAAGGACTTTATTACATGTATTAATACTATTGTTACCAACTCTTTACAAATTTTAATACATGCTTATAGAGTGAAAGTTAATAAGGAAGTAAGCTTTCAATTATTTAGTGATGTGCATTTCATACAAGGGAGGCATTTTTGCTTCATTCAACATAGTAATAAGAAGTGCTTAAACCAATATATTTAAAAAAAGTGATTTGGTGATCTTAACTTATGAACAAAGTTATACATACTTCACAAAATTTGAAAGATAAATGAATTAAGCATAATGAAATTCATAGCTTTTACAAAATGAAGCATAATAAAATACATTACTTTTACGAAATGAAACATATATAAAGAAATACAAATGAAAGCATAATAAAATACATAACTTTTACAAAATGAAGCATAATGAATCGGGAAAGAAGCATAATTAATTACATGACTTTTACTAAATGAAGCACAATGAAATACAAAAGGAAGCTTAATAAAATGCATAACTTTTACAAAATGAAGCATAATGAAATACAAAATCAAGCATAATGAAATACATTACTTTTACAAAATGAAGCATAATGAAATACAAATACATTATTTTTCTATGATTTTCCAATATAAAATAAAACTGATTAGAATGACAACATAAAGAACTTGTAAAAAATTTTCATAAATAATTTCGGAGCATTTGATAAAGCATTAACAAATCATTATCAAAGATGATTGGAACCGATGGCAATTTTAAACTTTTTTTTCCTGAAAGTTGCTCTTTATTCTTATTACTTATTTCTTCTTATACTAATCTTTTGTAATGACATCTAAAGGCTTCTAAGTCATGAAGTTGTTACTATTTTGTATTAGTTCTTGCTATAAAAATATATTATCCAGTTTTGGGAAAAAAGAAGATGATTGGATCTTTGGCCCTATAGTTTGATCATGATGATTGGATCTTTACCTTTAATCATCATGATCAATATCTTAAAAATCGTCATCATTAATTTCATTATGATTTGACTCTTCATTACTATTATATTTGACCAAAGTATCATCATTGTCATAAAAGTCATCCTCAATATAGTCTTCATCTCTTTCTATGACAAGATTGGCTTGTACTTTCTCCACTTGTACTATATTAGGATCAACATTTCTCCTATAGAATGATGATATATCTACATCTTCTATTCAAATGGCTTCATTATTCAACTTTAATTCAATCTCTTGATATATTTCATCACCATCCTCACTCATTAGACTATTATCCCTTTCCTAAAATCTAAAAGGATTTCGATGTTGAAACTTTTGAACAACCTTCCAATTTATGCCCAATACAGTATCATTGAGAGAGAAAATTGCTTCACTTAACTTGCAGGGACAAAAGAGTCATTATCATACCTTGTCTTACTAACATTGATGGTAGTAATATTCCCATTTACTTTCATGTCAACAAGATTAAACTATTTGTACTTAAATAGAACAATCTTTTTATCCTTTATGTAATACAACTCTATTATTTCAGAGATGACATTGTAAAATCAATTAAATTATCATCATGACATCCCTCAACAATAACCCCACAATTTTGGGTTATAAGTTGACTGTCTCGATCTTTTATGTGAAATCTGACCCATTAACAATGCAACATGTATATTTTCCCTATATATATGAGGCCCATATGCTAAATAATATAATGCAGTTGTTGCCTTTTGCATGTTACAGATATGTAACCATATAATATGTACAACAAAATGAAATTAGATGTTCATCTAACATGCAAATTCTTGTAAATTTATAATATTCCATCAATATATAACTTACTCGAGTCTTAAACCATGATAGGATCTCAAGCTTATGTCTTTCTTCAATATTACCAATCCCTTTGCTTTAAATCGACTCTTTGTGCTCTCTATTTAAAAAAGAAAATTGAGATTAGGAAATATAGATTGAATGACGACATTGAAATATGAAAATATGATTCAAAAGTGATATACATACTCCATATACATGTCGACTTCCTTGCAAATTTTCAAAATATACCAATGGGAAATTTCAAAGTCGTCGTTAATTAACTCGACATAGTTTCCGACACCAAGTGGCCTAACTTTTTAGGTTAAAACTGACAACCCACCATTTTGATCAAAATCAAAGTTACGTATTAAATCTTGTCTTGTTGTCATTTAAGTACATGGAACAAAATGTCAAGCATTCATTCGCTATATAAGTCTCTATAATAGACTCTCCAAATCGAGCTCTATTATGTACATAGCGTTAAGAGAGCATAAAAACCTAAACAAAATATTAACATTAATAATTGTTACTAACTAATACGTTTATAAAAAATATATAAGTTAATAGAAATTAAATTTCAATGGGGTACATCCATCGAAATTGAACCAGTCTACAAAGTTTTGCTTCGTACGGTAAGTGAATTGCCAAATGCACCATAACATTAATGGGCAGAATACTAGTTCAAACTTACATAAAAATCAAAGCTATGTCTTTTCCCTTTTTTCAAGCTATTCAACTTTAAGTGTCTTTCAACATAATTGTTTTTAAAAAAATCACCCAATTGACCCAAATTTATGGACACATCCTTCGGCAAACATCCACACTTTCCAATAGCAAGTATTCGTTGCAGAAGTATATGACAATCATGGATTTTCAACCCTGACAATTTTCCCTCTTTAACATTAACACAACGAACTATATTTGATGTATAACCATAAGGAAACTTGACTGATTTAAGAAATTGACACAAAGCTTGCTTCTCCTTTTTTAACATGGTGTAACAAGCAGGTGGAATAACATATGACCCATCATCTCTTCTTTTCAAATGTATATCTTTTCTTATATTCATGTCTTCCAAGTCGATTCTAGCCTTAATTGTGTCTTTCAATTTGCCTTAAATTCCCACAACAGTTCCTAAAATATTCTCACAAATATTTTTTTTCAATATGCATTACATCAAGATTATGCCTCAATAATAATTCCTTTCAATGTAGCAAATTGAAAAATATGATGTTTTTTATTCCAATTGAGGTCAACAACATTTTACTTTTGCTTTCTATTACTTGGTTATTTGCTTGGTGTAATTTCATCCAAGTTCCATAGCTGTATACCCACATCATCACTAGACAACTGCAAATGAGCTTTACCTAATTCTACTTTTCCATTAAGCAATTTGCTTCTTTGCCATTTATGCCCATGTTGTAAGTAACAACGATATCCCATATAACATATTTTACTTTATAGCTTCATTGAACAAGTTTGATAATTACACGCAGAACAAGCTATATATGCTTTAGTGCTCCATCTAGACAAATTCCCATAAATTGAAAAATCATTTATAGTCCACAAAAAACCACATGCATTATAAATGTTTCACTTTAAACAACATCAAATGTAGCACCCTATTCCTGCAATGACCCGAACCCGACATCGATAGTGATATCCGAGTCCGTGTCCTGCGAGGGTGGTGTGCTAAAACACTTAATCACTTGGAAATTGGTACATTTAAAAAAAAACAAACAAACAAACATGCGGAAGTCAATAAACAATAAGGGCATAAGCCCTTTCCAATTACACAAGGCAGTATGTAATAGTCTCATATGACCACTTGGGCCCTTTTATTTCAGAATACAAATCTTTATAACATGCAATGTAGAAGCAAACTGATCCCGACCTCTAATATTCACTCGAAAGCTGTAAGTATACCCCCGTTGGCCTAGCGGGGTACTCTTCTTATCTTGAAAAATAGTTGCAAATTTTGGGTGAGTTTTGCGAACTCAATGAGTGACCATCATCGATGGCTCACCCAGCACACAATACAGATGAGGCAGAAATAAATCTTTGTTTCCCATGTCATATCACTACACACAGTTATATCCTTTTACATTCTGTCACATATTTATAGAATTTCCCACTTCACGTTCAATACATTTCATCATTCATATAATCTCAAATTATGCATATTCAAGCACATTATGCATATTCAATCATATTCCACATTCAATATAGTGTACTCATATCTATCATACATGTGCAGTGCATATGAAATTCACTTTCCAATTGTTACTTCGTCGTGACCTAGTGCCTGAACTGTCCCATATAGGGCTTATTGATAACTGTCCCATATAAGGCTCATTAAGTGTTAAACGCATCTTAGGGGTAGGAGAGCCCTCTGGGTATGCACTACTTTCCTTCGAGCTCAAGGCTGTTTTTCACTCATTGAGCTTGTAACTCTGATCGTTGACTACTCTGGTCACAACTGCCATTATGTTTCAGTACATAATTTCACACGTCACATTATTTCATATGTTCATATTATTTCACATTCAATACACTTAAGCATATCACAGTTAGATCAGATTTCACAACTAGAAGTAACACATGATTGTTGTCACATAAATATACGGCATTTTTGCTTTTCACCCAATCATAAATAGTCAATCAACTGTATCATCAGAAATACCACATGATTATTACCACATAAGTGTAAGGCATTTTGCCTTTCGCCCAATCACATTATTCAGTCAAATGCATATGAAATGCGTATGTGACACTTTCCCATTGTATTACGGTATTGTGACCGCGCGCCTAAACTGTCCTATGTAGGGCTCATTAATAACTGACCCATATAGGGCTCATTAAACGTTAAACGCGTCTTAGGGGTAGGAGAGCCATCTGGGTATGCACTACTTCCCTTCAAGCTCGAGGCTCTTTTTCACTCGCTGACGCATCTTAGGGGTAGGAGAACCCTCTGGGTATGCACTACTCCCCTTCGAGCTCGAGGCTCTTTTCACATTATGAGCTCTAGGCTCCTTTTTCCCATTCTGGCGACTCCGGTCATAACTTCCTTTATCTTTCATGCAGTCATGCAATGGAATGCATCACTCACAATTTCATATCACATTCAATCACTTTCTCATCAGACTTTAGTCCGGCATTTCGCAATGTCATTCATATCACATACCCATTTACCAATCACATTTTCATTCACGTGTATGCACATTCGGTCGCATTGAACAGTCACACTAAATACACTCTGTTCATCAAATTTACATACATGTCAACAATCAATGCGTAACATAACAATAAAGTAAGACCATCTCGGTCTACTCACAGTACGCTCTAGATTAGCCCTTGCTTTTAAATTCTGGAAACGCCTGGATGCGGACACTTGACCTGTATAGTCCATTTAAGCAAAATT